>WYDF02282160.1:0-17011 GCA_009867245.2 Adranes taylori | reverse complement strand
ATATGTGAACTATATACTATGAAAACATATATATGACTTTTTACACACACACACACACACACTTTACCACACATTGATTTTTTAGTAATAAAATTTTTACCAAGTGTTCAGCCATCAAAAGCACAAAATAGAATATCTTCATGAATCTTATATCTTCTATATGCCTGTGTATTACGTACATGTTATAAGAAAGATTAGATATAAAATTTCAGCGGAAATCTATATGCCTATATATGTTTTTCTTTTTCAAAATTACCATTTATGCATACCTGTAATTGATCTATGCTAGCCTGGGACATCGTTAATAATTTTCTTATATACGTCAGTAACTTCGGATCAATAATTTTCTTAGTTCCACTGGACATAACATTGCCTTGTTGCGGTTTTTGCCCTAATAAATCACTCAATTCTAAACCTTTAATACTTTGATATGTTGGTGGGCTGTAATAAGATGTACTAGAACTTTCATGCCGTTTTTCCTTACTTTTCTCGATCGATTTTGGTTGCTTAATATTGGATTTTGCTGTTACCGCTTTCGCCTCCTCCTTTTGGCGTTGTTGTTCTGCTAGTCGAGTTCTAATATTACTGGGAATTGGTTCGATTAACGCTTGAACTCTTTGTGTTTGCGCTTTTGATGGGGAAACAGGTTTTTGTGGACAAGTTGCTGGACAAATATTGTCAGTTATTATCTAAAATGGACACGTAGTTATTATAATACGAACCAAAGCAAACATTTTTCAATTATATTTAAATAAGAACATAACGTCTAGGAACTCATTTAAAGTAATTTTCAGTGTCCCAAAAGGTAAGCGCCACATCTCAAGCTTGATAGCATATGTCATTCTAAGATGAAACGTTCCAATCTAAAACTAGGTCCGGAAACAATTCGGTAATGAGATAAATGACAACATATACGTATTATAATACGCAATAGGATGCAATTTGTATAGGTATGTTTTATTATGTGGTGTTAAAGTGCTAGTTATTAATGATTCAGTCATAGAGGCAAATGAGATTATTATAGCGGGAAAAAGTCGAGTCGTGTTAGAAAGAATTCAAATATCTCGGCTCCGGATAAAGTAAATAGATCGGGGTACAAACCAAGTTTTATATCTACAATACTACTATAAGTATACAAAATTTTAATTTTTTTGAAATGTTAGTTTTAGAGTAATTATTACAGGTTTGAAAAAAAATATGGTTTTTCAACCTGTTGCATAGTTTTTTAAGTTTGACTTAGACGCCAAACTAATAACTGAAAAAATATGTAAGACATATATAATAAAATTCAGAGTTTTATGTTTCGATCCACCTAAAGAAAAGTTTTAAGACATTTATCATTATTGTGGAAAAAAAAGAATGAAAATTTGATGTTTTATTTTGTTCCGTTCTATACTATCAACATTAGGGCAAGACGGAAGTTATAACCTAAATCCTCAAGATGTGTAACTCGGAATGTTATAATTACTTTAGATTTTTATTAATTAATTATTTTGTAAAAATTAATTATTAAGGTAAAAAAAGATGCAAAATCTTTATACAGCACCCAACAAGTATATATGTATAGCTATTACCGGCGCCTTTGAGGTGATGTTTGTATTCTGAATTTTGGAAAGGTAGGTTAGTTGATTATCTTAAAATATAATATTAAACACATTTTTATGACACTCCAGTTTAAAAATAGATACAAATTACAAACAATTGTATTTGATAATTTTAAACTCAACAAAAAAATTGAATTCCGAAAATAAATACACTCACAATGCAAGTTATTTATTTACAGTGAAAACTGTTGATTCTGAAATATGCTTTAAGTCATATTTTGTTGACAATATGACATCAATAAAAATTAATACAGTTGTCATTACAAATAATGATTTTAACATATATCATGAAACAAACGTATTTAACAAAATATCATACATTATGGAGCATAGGCAAGCATCTTTTTGAAAATTTGCTACATATAACCATGTTGTTTTCACGGGCGACCATAAGAGGGACCGGGGGTAACAGGGATTTTGTCCCTGGGTGACTTAATACCCCCCTTCCCCATCGTTTATGGTTCGAGTTATATGGTAACGAATAATAGGGCGAGTATATGTGTGGAGTATATGAGAGAAGGTGACCGTATTGAGTCTGACCATATTCCAATAGAGTCGGGATGGAATTTTCAATGAATAATATATGGCAAGATTGAGAAAAATGATAAGCGAGGGTTAAGTGATCAAAGGTATTATTGGAGTGAAAAAAGAGCGATGACAGATAGATTAAGTAAAGTTAGATGGGAAGAGCAATATGTAGCAAATTTTTGGGATTTAGTTGTATAAGTGAAGTAGTGGGTGAGGTAGAAAGGAATTTGGGAAGGAAAAAAGGAAGGTGCAATGTAAGAGGATTGGATGGAAGTCAAATGAGGTAGATGAAACATGTGTGAGGAAAAACAAAAGACAAGGGAAGTATTGAGGAAAGTGAGAAAAAAGGAAGCTTCAAGAGAGAAGTATAATCAAGTAAAAAGTCAATTGAGGAAAAATATATGATAATTAAAATTAAAGACACATGTGAAAGGGGAGAGAGTGGGACTATAAATAATTTGTGTAATGAGCGAGAGGTGTGGAAGTATATGAAGAGTATGTGTCTTATGGGGGAGGAAAGAAGGAGTTGTGGAATAAATATGAACGAATGGGTGAATAAGTGTAGGATGAATTTTGAGGACGGAATATTAGGAGAAACAATTGAAAGGGAGAGCGAAGGGTGCATGGAAGGGATGGAAGAAGGTGAAGTGGATGGAAGAAGGTTCTTAATATTTGGCCATATTAACTCAATTGTTTTAAATTCACAGTATGCAACTGGTAACCATAGCAACTTTACTGTATCGCCTCTAATTTCTTCAACAATTTTGTCTAACAAATATACTTTAGGTTGGTGAAGCCTGGCCAATCAGTATTGCTGAATTATCAGGTAATTGAGTTAAAATTGGCCCAAACCATTCTTCGAAATAAGCCACATTCATCTCTTGATAATCAGAGGATTTTTATTTCCAAGAAAACGAGTCCACTTTCAAGCAATACGTCTTCGGACTCTACGAGTAAAACAATTACTCTTTTACCAGTACCAGATGGTGTTCTGATACCTCCACGATAACCATTAACACATATTGGTACAATTGTGTGAGTCATGGCATCAATGTTACTTCTACTCATGTTGAAATTATATCTCCAAACATTATAAAGAAAATGAAGAAAGCTAGAGAGCCTCCACTTAATTAAACTTAACAAATGATTAACCGAGGATTTTCAATGATAGTTTATTTAAAACTTCTGAAAAAGTATTAAAATAAAGTACAACTGATAATGCGCGAAAATAGTCCAATAAGCGTTCAACTTCAAATAACACAATAAACCTCGTATAATAAAGTAAATCAGATAACACATAACAAAGTAAACCAGATAACAAAGAAGTCACTCTAAAAAATGGCTGAATCGAATTTAGAACTTCTCAGAATACTGACATTTGAAGAAGTTTGCTTTGCTGCATGATTATATTATTCTACGTTACACGAAACTACAAAAAATATAAATGTATACCTGATCAGAGCTCTTGGTTTTAGAAGTAACACTACGATACTGTTCAATTGGTATGTCCAAGAGTTCATTTTTTGGTCCTTTGACGAAAATGTCCGGTTTACTAGCGTTTTCTTTCAATTTAATGAGTATTTCACAGAGCTTTTCATCAGAACTGCTGCTCGGAATTTGTGACGGAATTTCTACCAAAACATTCGGACTCGTTTGGGTGCTTGTATTTTGTAATATCAAGACATCTTTTCTTTGCGCCTTTTTAGATGGTGATTTTACATCTCGCTTAGATGCTGACTTTGTTTTACTTTTGGTACGACTGTGCATTTGTGGTGTTGGATAACTAGTGCTCAAATTTGTTGTTGTTTTAACAGTCGTTGTTGTTTTAGGAGGCGTTGTTGATTTAGCAGTTGCATCGATAAAAGATTCAAGATCTGATACAAATTTTTGGGATTTAGTTGCGCCTGCTTCTTTTTCTAGCAAAGCTTTATGCATTTTCAGCTTTTCAAGCAATAATTTTAAATTGTTCACATCTGTTTCCTCAGTTGGTTTCTCCCAATAAGATGTAGGAGTTCGATCCTCGTTTATAGTAACCTAAAAAACAAATGTTTCAAATCTACTTTTAGCACAAAAAGACTAATCAAGTGAGATAATTATTTCGAAAACTGCATATTGACGTTTAGGAAGTTCAAATTGGCTTAAAAATAGAAGATAATGGTAGATGCGCATTTCTGGTATAAGTGATAGCCTTCATCAGTACACTCTGCTTTCACTACGCATCATTGCATTAATTAATGACAGCTAACGATGGTAACGTTCAGTGCACACCTTCGGCTTGCAAGTCAATTTGAAAATCTTTTTATATGAATTTTACATACGTATGATTGTATGAAGATCGTATGTAATTAAATGCAGTTATAAGAATTAAACCAACGAAGAGACAAAGTCTACAAAATGGCATAAATCAGTCTACAAAATGGCAATGGCATAAAGTTTTAAAGATAACAAAAAAAATAAAAATAAAAGGTAATTAAAAGTTTTTAGAGATAATTAAAAAAGTTAGGTACTTGATTACCTAACATTTGAAATAGTCGTCAATGTAGATAGTAAATAATAGTTTATGTAAGTATCAAGTTTTAAAGATAATAAAAAAATAAAAATAAAAGGTATTTAAAAGTTTTTAAGAGATAATTAAAAAAGTTAGGTACTTGATTACCTAACATTTGTCAATAGTCGTCAATGTAGATAGTAAGTAATAGTTTAAGTAAGTGGTACTATTAGCTGAAAGAGAGTAACAAAAAAAAATCGAAGAAATAAAATAAAACAGAAACCACCAATATCAAGCCGAAAAGCTGATACAAAACAGTATAAAAGATGTTGAAAGAATTAAATCTTAAATAAGCGACGGAATATGAATTAAACGGATGTTGGCCTCTTAACAATGTTTCATTATGGTCTTCTTGACAGTTTGGCGCGCTGCTTCTTTAACTTGAACGGACTATAACTTATTATAATCTTTGTTGTTTCGGTTTTATTATTTTCTTATCCATCTATACAACAATTACTGAAATTACATCAAATAAACCACCGTATATAACTAAGGTTTTAATGTTATCCATTTGACAACAAGCACTCCCTCGTCCTCTTCTTCCCTCAGTTCTGACAACTAGCCGACAAGATCTAGAAATAGCTTTTATTAATTGGCTTCATCTTTGAGAATTTCATCAGCAAAACTGTTTTTATTTCCAACGTCATTTTCCACAATATCTTTCACTATTTTTGCAGGGATATTTTTTAACAATGTGTTCTCAATAACATCTATCCCTGATCTCAATAAAAGTAAGTTTGTGGATAATTTCGAAGCCTGTTCAACTACTTGAAATCTCAATGCTTGAGCGGAACTTCTCTCAGCGGATTGCCTGAGTGGAACAATTAACTTCTCTCAAAGTCTCATTCGCGCTCAAAATTATTCCGGAAAATATAAAATACATAAACGACTAATATCTGCTTCAAATGCTTAGAGAATTATTTTCTGACTTCTCCATTAAGTGTAACTACTTCTTCAAGACATGAATCCAATAATCCAATCAAGCATCAATAACCCTTTCAAGTTCATAATTTTGTTGCGTAGCTAAACGTTTTCTTCGGCTGTAGTTTCAAATTGTTGCATACATTTGAACCAAGCTGTTTTCCTGATAGATTGATTTTAATCTTACTTGCATGTTCGTTAAGTTATTGGTTTTCTAGAATACAAACTATTTCTCATTTTTCCGTTTTAATATTTTCCTATTGCAAATATTTGAGAAGTTGTTTCGACACTACCCTTAGTTACTTTCTTTTATACATTTCTGTGTGTTTCAGTTTGTATGCTTCTTGCCACTTTGATATTCTACACGTTAGGCTGCAAATTGGCATTCTTTGAATATGATTTGGCACTTTTCATTCAAGATTTATGTTTTGCATGTTACATCGTATATTTTAGTTTGTAATGTGAATATTAAGGTAGACGGATTTAGTTTAAGGACCAAATAACTCAGATTTTTAACATAAAAAGATAATTAGTAAACATATAAAACTTACTGTTTTGAAAGCCGATTTATGAACATCTCCAATATGTGGATCTCTATGTTCTAGTGTAACACTATTAGGAAACAATCGTTCAAAAGCGCTTTCAATATTAGCCTGCCTTTTACTGTCGTACTCCTTGCGTCTAGTATCGCTTAAATGGTGAACATCTTTCGCTGGATCTAAACGAGCTACTCGTTCGCTTTTTTGTAATTGAGGCAAACGATTAAGAAGCGCCTGATTTTCCCTGGACCGTTTTTCTTTTGCCATAGCTAGCCGGCCACGTTCTTCAGCTTCCTTTTCACGTCGAAAGATGCGTTTGCGAATTTCCGATTCATCACTTTCTGAACCCGAAGGTAAAACCTATGATAAAATAAAAAAGTAAAAATGTTCAGATACAAGTGTCTCTTAGAGCAGGGGCCGCTAACCTATTAAATGTACTAAGCTACTTTAATAATTTTTGAATAGTTAGCAACATAAACTTACTCCAATATTAATAATCAAATAATTCACAATCATGCTTGACATACATCAACAAATCTTGAGAAGCTTGTACGGCTTCAGCGAAAAATGTAGCAGCTTGTAGACAGTAATCAGTTGATACTTTGGAATTAAAATAAATAATTATTTGCACTTGTTTGATTGCACAAACATAAAACCAGTTTAAGTTGCTGAAGCGTTTTACAAAATTATTGAAGTATACACTTTTTTTAAGCAAACGTCTATTATAGAACTTATTCAAGCTTATAGAGAAAGATAACTATTACGAAGTTAAGTGCTACAAAAACGACGTATACTGTAAGACTCAAAATACAATTTAAAAATTCAATTATAAAAAATGTTGTTTACGAGTAAACAAGGTAATGTCTGGAGCCTATAGGTCCTTCAAATCTGTAGACTCGTAACACATTGCTTACTCATAAACTTTACAGAATTATATTTCATTTTAGTTGAATACTCATATTAATCATAACTGATCGCATAGTTCAACGTTTTTAATTATTGTTTACTAACAGGAGATATCTGGAGGATAGGAATCACAGCTCCTATACTCCCAGATATCTCTAGCAGACATTCAAAGTAACCATTGTAGCATTGATTACCATCGAGAGGGATATCTGGAGGATGGGAGCCACGGGTTCTATACTCCCAGATATCGCTAAACAAAATTTAATAATTTATGTTGGCTTTCAAAGTAGTGGAGTTATCTGGAGGATAAGAACTACGGAAATCCCATAAATAAAAGTACCCTCTTAGACCAATTAATAAAAAGAGTCCTCTTAAGAAAATTACTGATTATACATGTTTTATACAATTATGCATAAATTATGTAATTAAAATTAATACAACCTAAGAAACATATATATCAATTTTATGTTTACTATTTCATAAATCAAAACAAGAAAATATGGTACAGTAGTAAAACTTAGCTTGTATTATACATACAAGGTATATCTGTGTATGAAATAACCTGGTACGCTTTGTTAAGTATGGTCTGCAGAATCAGCTTAATTGATGAAACAAATGTGCTAAAGGTCTAAATACATAACAGTCATACAATTTATTACTATTTGCAAATTACGTAGTTTTAGGTTTCACATACAAAGACTGACTATTGTAATAATAAATTGGTTTTGCTTCCTTAGACGTTATGTTGGGCGTTTCTTTATTCACCATCGGTTTGTTCTAAAGTTAAGTTACTCCAATACTACCAGTATTTATTTATTTAAATACGGTAAACAAAACACACCTTACGCAGTTAACACTTGTTCAGAGTATCGTTCTTACAACTAAGTATATTTAACTAGGAATATTACTATGATATTTAAATATCTAATGAAATTTAATTCATCTTAATATCGGAGATACTGACATAAAATATAAATATATTTATTTCCAAAAATTTCAATTTCCACATAAAAACAATGTATAAATAAAAGTCAATAAAGGATTTCTAATAAAGAGTTAAATGAGAAAAAAAAGAAATAATGAAGAGATAAAAGCAATATTTAAAGAATATAAATGAATATTATATTAGAGAATATATTTTGAGACTTATATAATAATTAAAAGCACAATAAGACTAATTTGGTACAGAACGTTTTTTGCAGAATAGCTTTTGGAAGAGACTCTTTGTCACAAAATACCAAATATTTGATTAGCATTGCAAAAATAAAATACATATTTGAAGCAAATATTTTATAAATTTACTTACTTGAATGTCATCTTCAGAAATCTTTTCAACGTGATCTCCATCACATATTAATTTCTCACGATTGTACATATTTCGATGATCATATTGCATAATTTTTCTATACGTAGATGGTTCTGACATTTTAACGCTATCAGTTCGAACACTTATCTTCGGTTTTAATGGTATTTCCACTTTAGAACCTGTTCTGAAACTTCTTGGACTTGATTTCGATTTTTTGCTAGTATCTTCGCCAGGATGATTTTCTGTGTAGCGTTTCGAACGCAATTGTCTTATAGGTGGTTCCGGTCTTTTACTGTAAATTGTGTGTTTACAATGTTAGAGGTCTTTTAAGTGAACAAAAATTGTGGGCCTAAGTTAAGTATCTGGCTACTAGTACATACCTGCTTATATTTGAGACACTCTTTAATGGACTTCGAGCCTCGTTAAACTCTCTTTTCTGACAATTACAACATGCTTTACAAATACAAGTTTTAATTGGACATTCTTCAGTTACTCCAAACCTATGTTCGTCTTCCTCTCCATTGTAACTACTGAATTCATCACCAACAATTTCTGTTTCTATTATGCCCCGACAAACACATTTCAGTTTACCACAAGAGCACTTATCATCTGTTCCGATTGTCCTAATTTTACGTCGTGGCAATTCATCTGAACTACCACCTAAATAAACAAGACTGTCTCTTATTGGCGGCGATTTTGTTAGTGGTTCAGTGAGAAAATCTTGTAGGTGTTTCGTTCTTTTTCTAATATGATCACTGATTCGCGTTTCTTTTGGTGGAGAAAAATATTTTCCACGATGTTTTGGTAATGGAACTGGAGATTTTGCAATTTTTTCGGATGTCTCCTTTGATTGTGATAACGTATGAACTCTAGGAGAAGTCTGCCTGCTATGTGGAGAAGATCGCTTGGAAGAACTAAGTGAAGATGGTGACGATGATGTATCATGTGGCGATTGTGATTTGGTGCGAAATTTTGATGCTCTTTGTTTTGAGGGTGGTCGACTGTAGTATTCTATATTAAAATATAGGAATAAAATAAAGCTTATGAATCTCTTTATCAGAGTGTAACATAAAACAATGCAATATATAAAAATAATAACGGTATTTGATATAACATAAAACTATATTTCAAAAATCGATTCATCTAATTTCAATAGTTGAATATGTTTTATTAATATTTAATACATTATTGATAATTTAACTTAATAATATTTTATTATCAAGGGAAAAAATATCACAACAAAATTTACTACTTATAGAATAACCCTAAAGTTCTAACTGTAGTTACAGTACCTGTACTTAAAAAGCTTTTGAAGCCACCTTTAGACTGTTAACACAATGTAAACAGATAAATACATATGAGAGGTCACACAAAGCAGCATATACACGTACACTTTGGGATAAGGAACAGGTATGCACGCATGTGTGTAGATGTTTAAAAGATTTTCTTAAACTACTGGAGCGCTTAGAATGATAATTAAGCCATGCACATAATGCTTGCATTAAGTAAAAAGCTTTCAGTTTGGTTTACTAGATCCGAGACCGCGCAATTACTACAATTACAAAATCTTCAATAAAAGGCGACGTTGCCAAAATTAAAAAAAATATCTTTCTGATGGTAAAAAATATTAAAGCTACAATCAAACGTTTAGATACTAACTGAAACACTTTTCTCTAATATGAACAGGTAACATAGAGTCCTCTCATCTACACAAAGCTTCCCCCCCTCCCCATATTCTAGAAAACTTAAAAATCTGATCATCATTCCGATAGCTGCAGTACTTGAAAATAAGGAGCCGATGTATGTATACATTATATATTAGGATAATTTAAAATGATGCCCAAGGGTCTAACTTCTACAACAGAAAGGATGAAATGCATAACTGAACAATTTCACATATCTGTCTGTGAAACATATAGCTAATGACATTTAAGGCATCTTAAGACGCAGGATGCAAAACCTTTGCGGTTTGCAAATGTAATTGTTGTTACCTTACTGAAATATTGAGCAAATCGAGTTATTAGAAGGTACGAATAGAGTAATATTGAGCTTGGCTAGATTAATATTCAGCAAATGGAGTTTTCGGCTAGAGTAATTATAAGGTACAATGTGCTAAAAAATTTAATCTACTTACTTCCATTATATCTTTATATACTTCCTTTAACAACATAAAAATAAATAATTACCTTGATAATCAATATCCTCAAAGCATCTTATATGATAAGGACTCCAATTTCGTTTTCTTTCTCGCTCAGCTTCAGAATTTCTTCTAATACCCGTAGATTTGCTCCTAATTTTTTCAGAAGATTTCTTGCTACGACTTTCTTTAAATCTTCTGGAACCAGAACCTTGACTTCTCGCTTTTCTAGTTTCAAAACGTGCTGATTTTCGTGAATTTTCCAAGTTACCCTTTAGGGAATGTTCTGTAGTCTTTTGCGGACTAATTTCAGAATCGGATAAAAATTCTCGATCTTCAAGCTCAGATATCTGACTTTTTGAAGTCCTAGGTGACTTTCGCTCTTTTTCATAATTGTCTCTTCTAGAATACCTTGTAGTTCTTTTTGGACTAACTTTTGAGTCTGATATGAAATCTTGGCTTTTAGACCTTTGACGTCTTGTTTCTTTGACATATGCATGTGGCGCTTTTTGTACTTCCTCAAAATCATCTCTTCTGGCATGTCTATGAACACCTTTTGCTTCCCTCATAGAATGATCAGACGGTGAATTAGAATTCGATATTGATATCGGCGATCTAGAATACTCTGAATCTGTAAAAGAGTTTGCAGGTGATTTTTGTCTGCAAGAACAGTTTTTATGGGTACAAATTGCAGTATCGTGTTTTTTGTGATGTTTTGTTGGAGATTCCTGATTTTCAGGTCGTCGTTTTGTCCTTTTTCTTTTGGTAGTAGAGGCAGGTGTATTATGTATGGGGCTATGGCTTCGATCACTTCTAGATGTTATATTAACCGTTATACCGTCCGTTAACTTTTTGGAAATATTTATTTCGTTTTCTTTTGCTTTTCTACATATTCGTGTAGCTCTGTTATCCTCCATAGCTCGAATAATTTTCCTACGTTCAACAGGCTGAGCGAGTATGGCTGACTTTTTCGATTTAAAATCTCTTTGCTTCTGTATAGCTTCCCTACATCTTTCTAAACTCTTTTCTTCATGTTTCCTCATTTCTTCAGCAAATTCTTCTTCTTGACGTCGTTCTATAACTGCCTGTGTATGCCCCATTCCTATATCCTGCACACAATCCCTATATTGGTTTTGTAATTGCAATAGAGCCTTGTTTTGCCATTCCTTTAAATTCGTTTCGTCCTTCTTTTGATTTATATCACGTTCTTTATGTTTCTCTTTGTTAACTTTGTTCCTTACAGATCGAGCGATATCTTTAGATTGCTGACGTACCTAAAACAGATTAATGCAAATTTTAATAATGTACTGATTTATAGAATAAAGCACGGTGGGAAGATAATATCGAGAGTGGATTAAATTCCTTTACCTGTTCAAGTCGCATAAGTCTACGACGTTCATACTCCTTGACATTGCGTTCTGAATCTATAGTTACCATTCTTCCGCGGCGTATGTTGACAGGATTTCCGGTAACAGTAACATTTATAGACATTTTCAGGTAAAAAAATACTGCGGTGAAAAATCAAATATCACATAATTATTAAAGCTCAGCAATGAATTCAATGCACATTTTTAATACATATACAACATTAATGCCTAATTATTTGTAAAACACTATAAAATATAGATGAATATAAGTTTTTCTTAGTTAGAAAAAAGTTGAAAACATAAACATAATAACGGTTTGATATTCGTCTTGACAATTTTGACAGTGACAAACAGGGTCATGGAGCGTTTTGAACCATTTAGATTATTAGTTGACCGTTAAACCAAGAGAGGCGCTGGACGCTAAAAGTTTCCTAGAATTTGAAATGCGCACTGTAATACCAATATGTAATTTTTGACAGGTACTTTACTCATTTACTCCTTTTTACGTATAACAAGAATTTGTTGTATATTATAATTTAATATCAAATTTCTTGAACTTTAAGTGCATATTTATCACATCTATTTAGAAATACCTATTGCACAATGCATATAACCTATAACTGTACGCAATATGGTTTTTTCTTGTGTTGTTTTTAAAGAAAAATTAGACATTCATTGTAACATACACAACAGAAGTGAAATTATTCAAAATTGGTGGCCTTGCTACCAATATAAACTGAAAAACAAGATCTTTAAAAAGTAGGACACTCAAAAACTAGCGGCGATGGGAGATGAGGGAGGGGTGCTATCTATCTGTATTGGAAATATATCAAGAATTTAGTTATAAATAAAATCATGTATGTAAAAATTGTGATTTTTCAATAACTTATCTTTAATAAATCTGCTAGTCTGCATTTGCTGGTTTTCAAATATGAAGTAAGATCCTTATTGTTCCTTAAAATTTTCCTGACTTATTTAAACTTGCTAAAAATGAAATACCATTAAAATTTATACCAAAAACACAAAGGTTCCAAAATTGTAAATAGGTAAAAACGCTCCAAGATGTTTTCATTTAATTACAAATTTGTTTCAAATTGAGTATCGTCTGCAATATACACTACATATTTGATTAATTGATTTAAATATTTGATTTTTATGGTAATTTATTATCCTTTTAGAGAAAAGCGGTTTCTTTCTTCAGTTCGTTAGTGACCATCAACCGTTAACTGGACTATGAAAATATGCGGTTCTACAACATTGACTAAGAGAAAAGTTCGCTTTTTCCACCACGAAACTTCTTAGTTTAATATTTTGTGTGGTGAATTTAATATCTACTCGCACTTGCTGCATTTAAAAGTATCTGTAAGTGCAGTATTTGATCATTTATATAAAAATTAGATTTACTTTAAAATATAAATTAGTTTAAAATTGACTGCTAAATTTCTGAACTTATTAGTGTTGTGAACTTAAGTATTCGTGTATAGATAAATATATAAACCATATAGAACAAAATACTTAGGAGTTGTTCAGGGCTTCTGCATGCATTTAAAGCGCCCTTGAGCAAACTATAAACGATGCGCTCCCGCTCCCTCTTCCTTAGCATAAAGATAAATTTTGTTTTATTTAAAAGAATCGTACAATTAATTTTCATTAAACGAATAACTTTCAAAATATGTATTTCTTTTCAAATATTTTTTTGCTACGTAATTTTTTTAAATACTTAACAACAATCACCATCAATAAATATACCAATATGTAATCGAAATGCCGCCCCTTGAATAGGCGTTCTTGTGCGGTGCACAGTCTGCACTTACCTTTACGCGGCGGCTGAAGTGTCTGTTTTCTTCTTTCAACATTTTTGTTCATATACAATTATCGTTTACCAAAGTTTTGAGTTCTTTTTCATGTATTAATCACACAGTATTTAGCATATGTTTCGGATGATTGTCTTTTTAAATTGCACTGTCATATTTTTATCTGCATGCTTTATTTTTGCGAGTTATTTTTCTTTTATTTAAAATATCTAAAATCAGCTTTTAAAATTTTTCAAAAGTTTGCAGAAATAATACTTATACATAAAAGATTTGATTTTGAAATTTAAAATGGAATTAGGAACATATGAATTACTGTTCAATTAAACTGAAATAGGATTCAAAATTATTGTAAAGGATGTTAGTAAAGATAATTTTATAATAAATTTACAAATAATACAAATAGCGCCACCTATCAGAGAATTATCTTCAGGTACTTGACCGTTAAACCGCTAGATGGTGAAAATATAAGGGTCAATTTTATTACATGGGAGTTACACATATATATTATCCTTGGTGACAAATAATTTGAGAATTTAACATATTAAATAGCAGAAGAAATCTGTAGCAGAAAATTCTTAAACACTTCACACACTATGCAATTATTCTTGTTTCAAAAATTGCTGCAAATGCATCAAGAAATGTATAAAGATATCACAAATTTTCTGCATCAATCAGTACCTAATTACACAGCAAGTAATGTGAACATCTGATACAGACTTCAAAAAACAAAAATTAAATTTTGACGAAACTCTCAGAAGTTTTATTCAACACTAAAATTAAAATTGATCGCAAGCAAATTAATTTATTATAATAATAATTTGTACTGTAATTTGTTATAACAATATATAGGCATCGCTCCTTTATTACAACTTTCTAAACAAGGAAGTCATTAAAAAATTTGGATGTAGGTTTCATAAACGGCTTAAGTATCATCATCAGAAATGTATCAACTATTAAAAAAATAGAGCATGTTTTTATTCATGCTCATACATCACGGGTTTGAGATGCGTGCAACATTTTGCAGCACAAATTGCATCATTAGGAAAAGTTGCTATATTTTTTAATTCCGCATCAAAGTTGCAGCAACTAGTTGCATTGTGTGTAAAGGCTTTGAGCTGGCACACGAACACGACTGATTTGTCAAAAACACATGTTATTGTTTACATTTAACCAAGAAATATTAAATTGTCCAAAATTTACCACTGAAAAATGTATGAAGGTAAAACTAAATTATCGAAAGGCCTTCTGGGCATGAAATTTATGAAAAAAACTAAAGAAAGAGTGGACAAAGAGGAAGAAGATGCTGAAGGCCAAGCAATGTATTCAAATGAAATTACAGAAGAAATGAGAAAAAGTGGAAAGGCAGTTTTTCTTGAAGCTAGTATACTTCGATGCAAGAATCTTATGGAATGCGGGCGTGTATCGTTTGGTGGCATGAATCCCGAAGTAGAACGCTCCATGTTACAGTATTACACGAATGAAGTGGTTAAACTTGAGAATTTAAAACAGGAAGATACCGAAATCGATGATAGAGAGATGGTCGAAGCTTATTGCAGTTTAAATGATACTATCGCTAATAAATTTTTATCGAATCGCAAAAAAAAATAATTTAAAGTAAAGGTCTATAATAAATCATTGCTTTGGTATAAATGTTTTATCTAATCATATTTATGAAATTTTATAGCGCGTTCACAACCTATAAGTTCACAAATTGGACAAATCGCTTATCTTTTGTAAGATCTACTTATAGTTACTTCTTACAATCTATAGGTATATGAAAGACACCCAATTTTATTAATATTTGTCAATGACATCCGTTTCATGATTTTTAAATGTTGAAAAATGTAATTAATAGTTATTTGTGTACAGATTCAAAGATTTGTTTACTCATAAACACAGTTTTTATCGTGGACATACGTTATTCAAATTTAAATTTTTATTGAAGAGCACGTATTCCAAGTGCGTGTCTCTCTGAACCTATTTAACGTCTTTCTGAAGAAATGACAGTCTGTGCACACTTTAAAAGTGGAATAAAATGATTGTCCTCAGATGAAATCAAAATAATTATAGTAAAATCCACATTGAGATGGAAGTGCATGGATGTAGGGAAACAGATTTGCTGGTCTTATTGATATTGTAAGATCTGCTTATTTTCTAAAAGAAGCAGGACCGTCTTCACTAACTTTTATAAAAATTTCATAGCACATTTGATTGAAGACTTTGTTTGCTATAGTGGAATGGTAAAATGCATTGTTTATAGCGATGACAATTTGGCTGTAAATTAAGTAAAAGTTATGTTACAATCCATTTCTGAAAATTTACTGAATTCATTTGGGTTTTAAAATGAAAAGAATTTGTTAATTAATCATGATATATATTCATTTTCAAAATCCGATTCAAAGTGCGAATCGTCGTTTAATGATATTATAATAGGTTCAAGGCCATCTTGCAGGTTACCTATTTTCCAAAAATTATTCGCAATTTTCGTAACATAATTATCCCATTGCATTTTTCATTAAATTTAGAAATTAATTTCTTAACATCGTTTGCTTTGAAACTTGAATTATTACAGGACACGTACCGTTTCACTTCACTCCAAACCATTTCAATTGGGTTTAGTTCACAATGATAAGGAGGGAGTCTTAAAATGTAAACATCGACGCGGCCATACAGTCAACTTTGTATTTGTTATAACTGGCATTAGCAGTTTCCAGAAGTTGACTTTTTAAATAATCATCCTCAAAATAAATATTCTCATATAGCCACTCTTGAATTTGAGGTTTTCTCCAATACGGTTTGGGAAAGCATAATTTTCTAGAATGGTAAAAAGCGTTGTCACGACAATCAGATTTTTTTAATTTTTTTTGAAGATTGGGTAATAAAGTGTCTTCAAACCATTTCTCAAATATGTACCCGACATCGAACTGTGTTTCACGTTGCAAATCACGATCATAAGTGTCATTTGCAGATCGATTGGGTGCACACATTCCCAACTGCACCAATCGTTTATTAGCGATTGTCAAACATATATCCTCGATTGAAACCAACGCCTCATTATACAGGTTTGGTGTGAATTGCATGTCTGGATTCGTTGCTCGCAAATGATGTAAAATGTCTTCACCCAATCTTTGTATTTTTCCCAAAGATGTTTCGGATTGGATGGGTAACACGTTGTCAATATTATCGCAAATAACGTGCGTATTTGCTGTGGTTGAACAGTATTCGATGCATCGGCTAGTGCTGTGTCCCAATGGGCATCGTTTTCTAAAAGATTTAATTCTTGGCAAGCTTCTCGATAGGTCGCACATAGTTTACCATTTACTGTTCTCAGTTCTTCAAAG
>WYDF02282149.1:0-17012 GCA_009867245.2 Adranes taylori | reverse complement strand
AACAATCGAAGATGCCATGAAAAATCAATGCGATATATATATATATATATATATATATATATATATATATATATTTATGTGAAGATAAATATATCTATAGAAAATTCGGTGATGTCAGTCCAATCATATATAAAAGACCTGTGCAAATAGACCCCCTAAAAACTAGGGGCTTATCAATCCAATCATATATTAGACATCTAAAGATAAGAAAACACTCCCTTGATTAAATGATAGATAAAGCAAAAGTTATTTAAAATTCCTAGTTTAAGAAGTCCAGCTAAAATTTAGCGGGCCCCAGTTCAATCACAAAATAGACATCTAAACACAAGAGGGCCAAATTGTTCTTCTTGAGTAAATACTATAGAGACTACTACTATATGTGGTAATAAAAAACAATTTTTTATAAATGTATTTATTATAAACATAGTAATATACAGATATAAAATAATGTCTGATAGCATAAATATATTCACTGTAATCTGGATTTTTTAAAGCCATATGTTGAATAAAGTCTGTATATTTTCGACTCTTCTTTTGTAATAACCCGATGATCGTCTTAAGTATATGCCATGCAGCAACAAAAATTGACTCTTCGTTACCTTCAGTATCTTTCAACATCATGTCTCTGATTGTAGAAAAATTGACATTTTTAGAATTTGCATAATTCAATATTATTCCTTTGATTTTACTCGTAACTTTATTATCTTCTGAAGAGATTGCTTTATATCCTTGGTTCATGGGTCCATCGCTCACAAATTCAGTAATATAACTTCCAGGACCATATGTTTCTAGTTTCAGGACCATAGTCGATCATATCTTCGATGCATTTACCAGTTGGATGATCATATTCACCTTCTTGATCACCTTCTATCACCGAATCTATTCATATATAGAAACGTTAATGTAATTCAAATTGTTCATGATATTCAAGGTCAAGTGATCAAATGTTCGATCGATGTGGACCCGATATATTTCTTATGGAACTTTTGTTCTGGAACTGTTATATAGGTATACTACTACGCCCACGCTATCTGGGACGACCCTACTACTGTGCGTGTGTTAGGTCACCGAAATTTAGTTTGTTTGCTATTTGTATGGCAGAACAGACCCCTTACCTACTAAGCTGGCCTTGCGATTTTTACAATGAATAAAAATCTTGAGCAAAGAGTTCCGCTGAAAATTTTTGTTGCCACCGGAATTTCATGAGTGTAGTCGTTGAAAATGTTGGGAAAGATATATGGCGAATCAGTTTTATCCAAAACTCAAGCAAAAGAGTGTTACAAGGCTTTTAAAGAAAGGCGAGAAATATGGGAAGATGTTCAGGTCGTCATTCAATGTCTTCTACCGATGAAAACATCAATAAAGCGAAAGAAATCGTGATGGAAAATAGTTTTCCAGGCTTCCGAGAGATGTCCCTGGACCTCAACGTTTCACATAAAATCGTTCCTACTGTTGATAATTTGGATATGAAACACATTGTCACACGCGTTTTTTTCGCAAGAGCTTAATTTTCTCAATCGGAAAGAGGTTGCTTATTCTTGATCGATCCTACATTCATGAAACGCATTATTACACGTAATAGGTACTCAATATCAACATAGAAACTAACATCACAATTTAATTACAACAAATGTCTTAAAAAAGCGGCCAGTTCAAAATGTATGGACCATTTCACCCAATATTATAAGGAACCATCAGCATCTTCGTTTTAGGAGCATCACTGGGGCTATATTTTAAAGACACGACACGACTCGGTAGCGGCCGTCCGCTTTGCGTAAAATTGAGGTCCCTGGGTCTTACACTTGTTCCCCAAACTTTATTGTTTCAACTTTCAAAGGAACCGCGATATTTAATGTAGGACAATACCCGGTCTCAAGTAAATGGATCGCAAAGTTTACAAAACAGAAAACACTCTGTATATATGTTAAATTGTAATTTTAGAAAAAATGTTTCAAATATAATTGAACGAGCTTTTGGTAGCCTATATAATAAAAGTTTATTCAAGTGTCCTATCTTTTTTAGTTTCTGAGATATATCAAAAATTACTTTTATTCGACGCATGATACAATATACTATATGCGAGCGAAATTTCAGCCTTTTAATTTTAAAACTGAATTTGTCAATAAAATAATCATTTTGAATCCCTCCCAAAATTATATTCATTCGCACCCGCCACTGATAACAACATTTATTCATTCGCAAAACCAGTTTATGTGTCTCATACAACATAAAATAATTTTTCTTGTTACATGTAGTATATATGACTGTTGAATCTCGGTTGCCATGGCAAGTTGCGAAATTTTAAGCTATTAAGGGTCATATCTTTGAAACGATAAGAGTTAGATCCATCATGTGTGGTACCATTTTAAATAGAATTACAAGGGATACCAAAATATACAGGCTGTTACTAAAAAGTTCTAGAAAAAAAATATTGCTCAAAATCGGTTAAGTATATTCAGTAGTTCACACTAGCAAAATTGAGGCCACTTAGTCTTACATACATTCCCCAAGTTTCATTTTTCCAACTTTCATATAAGCCGAGATATTTAGGGTTGTCACTTTTTTCAAGGTCAAATTACTCCGACGCTATGACATGCGAGTTTTTCAATGCACCCTAAAATTAGCAAAAAAAGAACCATGTGTATGTGTAAATTCCGATTTTAGAAAAAATGTTTCCAATAAAATCGAAGGGCCTTTATGTAGCCTATACAATAAAATTTATTGAGCGATAAAAGTTAGGACATTTATTCAAATGTCCTAACTTTTATCGCTCATGAGATATTTCAAAAAGTTTGTTAAACTTCAAACGTGGCAACACCGCTTCCTATACAATTTGACAACATGGGACTTTTTTATGGCTCCTGTCCGCTATATTGGATTTATAAGAAAATTAACAACGCGTTCTGTGGGTTCATAGTCTACACCTGTCTACTAAATTTCATCCAGATCGGTCCCATAGGGAAGGAGAAATTCTTGAACATACATCCATACGCATCTCCACCGAAAAATCGAGCCTTCTTTTAATTTTTTGAGCAAGAAATGATTTTTTTTAGAAAAAATGTTACATGAAAAATTGTTCCTGAATTGACTTTTTTTGCCGAAAAGTAAGTCGCTTCATTCTAGATTAAGTCGCGGACTAGATTACTTGGGAGGTCAGTCTGAGTTATGTATCTCCGTGAATGGGACCTACTACAATTCTGTGTCCAACCTATACCGGTACCGTTTTCACGTGTCAGATTACTTTATCCAGATTTTACTGCCCTTCTTGTTTTATAGATCCTGCACTGATTCCTAATGGAGGCCAGTGTTCTACATATCTACGCGTTTTGGTCGGCATCCTGTAAGACTCTACTTGTGGATATGCTGTTGTTGCGTTGCTGCATTGTATTCTTCGTTCTTAGTCGCTTTCAGGCTTAAAATGTTTACGATAAGTATGTTAGAAGCTTGCAACTCGCGCGGTTACTATTTCCGGGCGAAGGTCACATGCGCTAAGTACATATATCTTGTGGTCCACGTCGTTTGTACTTTTTAATTCACAATAGTCGCACCTCGCAGTTAGTCTTCATGAGATAATTGCTCATATTATCCCGTTGGGTCCCGTATCAGCTTCTTAAATTGGTCCTCTTCGCTGCGAGTAGCCTGATCGGAAATCGCCTAGTACACATTTAATCTATTATAACAGATTTGATTATATTGGTAAAATTTTACATATATTTACATTGTTGTAGGCTATTAAAGAAGCCAAGGAAGAAGCTGCAATAGTACCTTCTCCGGAAAAGAAAGCAACAGATATCTCCCATTTGGTAAAGAGAAAACGAAAATTAGAGGATCTCCATGATGCGTCCGCATCAGTTGCGAAGAAATCCGCCAAAGATTAAATTCCCTTGCGTTTACGTTTTTTACGATTATAATTTTCTCAGAGGTTCGTAAATTTGAAATTGTTTTTATTCAATTTTTACCTTAAATTAATCTCAACAGCAACAATCAATTACTAATTTCTAATTTATATTATATTAGTGATTAGATGTTTTTTATTAGTTATATATACAGTTATCACACAAAAAAATCGTTCAGATAATAGGAGTTCTGAATTCAAAGTTATTAATTAAAATTCTTAAAATGTTTGAATTTTCAGTTATTTTATTAACAGTTGTTATTCTAATTAAAGTTTCTTGTATTAAATAATATTTGACATTTTTGTAAGTTATCTTTACGTTATTCTGTGTTCTTATGTTAGTTTGAATAAGGTTTATTTTTTAAGGTTTATTATATTTTTAATTATATTAAACATGTATGTTTGTAACATCGTAAATAAACATGAGTCACTATTTTAACATCAAGTAATGTATATAGCATGATTTGAGATTTAACAACTTCCATTTGTAGCCGCACACTATTTTTTTTTTGTTAGGACCATGTTAATTAATGATGAAGATTAGGAGGTATCCGTGGCAGTAGTTTCATTAACGACGAATTTCGTGCAAGTCGTCCAAAATCGGTTGTTCCGGCAAATAATGATGTTTGCGTGAATTGATACCGAGATTAAAGCGTAATTTTGCATTAGTGGGATCAGAATACACATAATTTGACAATCATTTAAAAAGAGGCTCAGTCAATGGGTCGAAAATGCTCATAAAATACGATCGCGATGCTTCAAAACATGTCTATGACATCTTCAAAAGTGACGGGAGTATGAGCCCGAAAATTAACAGCAGTCGACTATGTGGAATTTTCAAGAAGAGCTAAATCTAACGCGCACAAAACACTTCGAAGCAAAGAGTCGTCTGTTTTTTCTGAAAAACTGGAAATGTTTTTTCGACGAAACCCATCCGGGAAACCAATCGACGACGGATAGTTTTTACCACGACAATGCGAGTTCGCACACATCGGCTCAAATAAGTGACTTTTTGAGTACTGGACACGTCGATTTGATGGATTCTCCGTCGTTTAGTCTTGATTTGCACGCAATGACTTTATGGTAGAGTCGTCAGTTGTCAGAACTAGGGCTGCCACAGCCCGAAATATAAAAGGTAACTCTCGTATCTGAATACAGTTCAGTGATGCTTCGGTTAATATTGTTTAAAGACATTCTGTCCAAATTGATCACTGACGTACACTCAGAGATAATGGCTATATCGCAATAATTGTCATACCAAAATATTTTACACAATGAAAGTTTTCCTATCCAAAATACACTGGAATGTCCTTTCGATGTAATATGGTATTAATGTTTCATAATTATACGATGTTTTAATATATCGATTCCAAAATAGTCAAGTGCATTTTCTACGGGTGAAGTGATCTAACTGGGAGACTTTTGTTGACCACATATTTTCGGACACCTTAGGACTGCGTCTGCTGAACCAGTCCATAAACATTCTCTCTCAGTCACAGTTCTTGTGACACCCACTTTTCATTCCACAAGGGGATGTGGTTGATTAATAAGTAAAGGTTTCATAGTTTAATGCCAATTGTTGATAAATCGCATAATTAGTAAAATCGTACTAATAGCTTATATTGCACAGTTTAGTGATGATCAAATTTAAATACTTGAGAGAAATGTTTATCCTTTTTTAGAGCATTATATTCAACACCATATTAGGAATCTCTTCATGTCGTTTATGTTACTTATATAAATAGAACTTATAATTAATCTAAACAGGTACTGGCAATAGGCGATACTGATGAAGCGTATAAAGAATGGAAATCTCCCGGCTACTACTCTATGCGGGATAAATAGCAAATATTTACAGTTTTCTAAATTTGAACTCTTCAATTTCGTCAATGTTTGAATCAATTTTATTGCGTTGAAATGTTTCTCTTCTTTTTGTGATTTTATATTCTAAACCATATTACGACATTTGGCTCTTAATCTGCCGCATTTACTAATTCAATCCTAAGTTTCTTCATATTTTAATTTTTGGTCAAGTGAGAACATTTCTGATAGAATCACTCAGAGATTTTTTTTTATTTCTTTTAAAATTTTGTTATGGATCAAAACAAGATCATGTGTAGCTCATGAATCGAGAGGTAGCCGGTTTCTCTCTTGTACACTGAACCATACTTTACGCATAGACTATCTACCTCACCGGCCACGACTCGATGCGGAAACTTTAAATTTTTATCCATTAATTAGGATAATCGAATTGGTCGCTTTAATTGATTTCTACGATTATAAAATATTCTTTGGTTACGCTCCAATACAAAGAAGTCTAACACGCTACACACAACATTTCATATAATTTACATGGATAATCTAAAAAGAATTTCTTATTATGAAGATTAATAGTTGGTTAACTATCTTCTTTAGGGGCAGCGTTTTATGTCAATAGATGATGCTAATAAATCATAAAAATAGCAAACATTGCACGGTTTGATGATGATCAAATATGAGTTCTTCAATTTCTATAATATTGAAATCACCTATATTGCGTAGAAATGTTTTCTTTTTGCGGCGGCTTCATATCCAAGACCATATTTGGAATTTATGGCTTTTAATCTACCTATTTGACGTTTATAATTGAAAATTGTTTGCATCTTGTAAGTCCTTTTCAGGATTTTAAACCATCTAATATCCTTTTTATAGCTGCTTTTTTGACATGTTTCTCACGGAATCTCTTATTGAGCTGTTTTCTTGCCTTCATTTAAAATTTAACACCTCTTTACGGGTTAAATTAACAAGCTTGAAAATTTTTATTCACTAATTAGGATAGTTCATTGATTTAACTAATTTTTCCGATTACGAAATATCGTTTATGAAATATCCTTTGTCTAATATGTGGCAATTTCATTTAATATGTTATATACAAAAGTACAATTATAGTTTTGTGTAATTTACATAAAATATGGTAACAGGACTTATAATGAACTAAATTTGAACTAATTAGAAATAAAAATTTAGTTAAGTATCCTTCAAAATGTTTTTGTACACGCATTTGATGTTGAAGGTTCCGTTTTATTGGTTATAGAAATATTATCACGATTTCTCCTGCGTGCTCCAATCCGTCCGTTGATTTCTTTATGTTCCACTTATTAGAAGCTACCTTTTGTTTTCTTGTTTCCATATTTTGGTTTCTTTTTTTTTATTTTACTTTCGTCATACCTTGCTAAGGCTTCTTGATTATAATCTTTATCAACTTTAACCAATAACGCCTTTATGTGACTATTATTCTTTTTCTCATTTTAATTGTAGTGTCATCTTTATTTCCTTTCATGTGTTTTGGTGATTTCTTATTAATTCTCTTCTTCTAAGATGTACTAGTTTCCAAATTGTACTCACCTGCCGAACCTTTCAAAATCGTTGATTTCATATTATGTCTATCCTCACGAACTCACTCTTCATCAATTGAACAATCGTTTCCTAACTTATTGTCATCTATATTATTATAAATATTTACTATTGTCTTACTGGTATTATTTGGTTTGGATATATTATTAGAACCACTTATCTTAGCACTTTTCTCTGTCTTGTAATCTCACCGTAGAGTTCTTAGTAACCATATGTTGATAAATGATTTTCATCTTAGACCCTGAGATTCTATTTACAATAGTTGTGGCAGGTGTTATATTTCTGTTAGAGATCGTAATGAATTTCTTCTACATCTTCAAATTTAGATAATTCCTCCAAATTTTCCAAATGTTTATCTGGAACATACAGTTCTCGGAGTGAAGTGTTAAATTTTGTTCATTTTGTTTTTAATCGGATAATTACATTCAGAATGATTCAGGCGTTTTCTTAAGGGAACAGTTTTATCCGAATCTTTACTAAAACGTGACATATTGGTTAATTTATTGTATTTTAATGAGAATATGTTAGAGAATTCACCGATTGATTTCACACTTTCACTGATTTTGTATTATGTTCGGCTAAGCTGAGTTTTAAATCATTCTCACTTTAGAAGTGTCATCAGGAGATATGTTCTTCAAGCACGTTAATCTTATCTTAAGCAGAAGCTTTTCTGTGACTTGAAACATTATGTAATTTATCAGGTTTTAATTTTTCGTTTTCCATGTATTCAAAATCTTGATTATGATTTTGCGTATTGAGTTTCTGTGTAGACATTTCAAGTATTTCTCTCTCCTATCTCTATATTTTTAGACTTTTGCGGATAAGACTTTTGCGTCTTATCCTTTTGCACATTATTTGTAGTTTTTACGTATTCTGTTAGATGGTATTCTTCATTATGATTTTCCTTCAGTGCAGCTTTAGTCTTTTTTGACTTTTTAGTTTTCCCGAGAATATTTTCTTGTAACGGTACATTATCATTAATCGGTACCATACCATTATCGTCGTAAGTATCGGGACAGATCAATTACTCTGGACTCTGGACTTGCTGATCGGGCCCTGTAGATTAAGGGTTTATCTTCCATGATTGTGAGTGATGTACTTTCTACTGCTGCTATTGCGAGAAATGCTGACTGCAACGAAAAAAGAAACATTTATTAAAGTCTGAATTAAATAAAATTTGCTCATTTTGAATTAGACTATGCATTACATGATCTGCTAAGAAAATAGAATAAAGGAGACCAAGATGATCGCTCTCTCGATTACAGTTTATTTTTGATAGGAACGTAATGTCAATAATCACAAATGTCATAAAAAAGCGGGTTGTTCCAAATGTATGGCATCATTTCACCCATTATTATAAAGGATCATCAGCATCCTCTTTATTAGGAGCATCATGGCTTTGAAAACCGAGACTAACTCACTAAGCCACAAGCCGGCTGTTGATAGAAACGAAAATTCGAATTATGAATTATTAGTTTTTGAATGCAACCAGCATTGCATTTAGTAGTTGATGTTCTTAATGTTGTATACCGATCGTTGGTGATATAAGTATTACGCACCTGAGAAGTAGGCGACATTTCGATGGAACGATGGAAGCAACAATCATGTTTGAGTGATACAATGATGAAATATCCTTTGGTTATGCTCCATTACAATATTACATGAACATGTTACATACAAAATGTCAATGGATTTTAACCAATAGTGATCATATTTGCTTAATTGTTTTGAAGATGACGCCATCAGAAATACTTTCTGGTATTTCAGATTGTAGTCTTTTGCCCGTTACTCGTTACAGTTGAGATCAAGTGCTATCTTGTTAACTAGATTATCAACTATCTATATTAACATATCTGCTAGCTGGATTATCAGAATGTCATTTCGTATTAAATTCTTGGATTTTGGACCACCGGTTAAAGGATCTTTAATCTTAGCCGTGCTAATCTCTGAACCAATCTTCTGCCATTTCTAAAATTTTTTGAAGTTCTCATCGCAGTGACGTTATAGTGTAGCAACTCCTTGACTGATTCAAAACTTTTGTTAAATATTCGAGGTATATTATTTCAGAAATAACAGGTGCTTCCTTCAATCTATTAATGATCCGAAAAAATCTGTTAAGAACTAAATTATGTGCTGGCGAAGTACGTAACTGACGAAGCATCTAACTGAGAGAACTGTTTTTATAATATAAAAACAATTCTCTCAAGTACTCAGAATAATATTGTCATGTTTATTTTTGTGACATGGGATTATTGACGCCTAACAGGATAAATAAATTTTACTTTCAGATAAAGCCCATCCATTCCAACCGGAATCAATTTAATAATTATATTAGGGCATAGTAAGGATTAATATATTATTGGAATGTACGTTTTGGAATGTACCTACACAAATACATTTTATAATTAAACTAGACAATAATTATTAGAACCCTTGCTTGAGTAAAGCCAAAGAATCAACATTACTAAAACAAATACGGCTGATGAATGAGTTAACTGCATTTTAAATAAAACGCATTAAGATTTTAAACACT
The DNA here is from genome assembly GCA_009867245.2 of Adranes taylori. Lineage (NCBI taxonomy): Eukaryota > Metazoa > Arthropoda > Insecta > Coleoptera > Staphylinidae > Adranes > Adranes taylori. The sequence continues at coordinate 7,191 of WYDF02282149.1, read as the reverse complement.
GTGTTGTTCAAAATAAATTAATGTATTACATATACAATCATAATTAAAGCGGTTGATGAATTTAGGTGAATAAGAAAAGCATACTTGTTAAGATTTATTTACATCGTGGCAAAAAATAAACATGAACTCTATTAAATAGTGCATAGTCAAATGTTAGAATAAAATACATCAGTGAAAAAATATAGCGATAATAATTTACTTACCACCGAGATTCATATTTAGTTACTTTTATATTAGATGACGATTTGTTACATTAATTACAATTATTTATTCAAAGTAAAATCATAATTATTTATTTAGAGTAAAATCAGCATTATTCAAAGTAATATCAAAAGAACTTAAGGTGTTAACTTAAAAATAAATATTTAGAAATTTCAGCCATAACCCTTGTAAAAAAATCGTGTATTTTTTTAATTGAACTTTCAAATTGTGCTTCGCAATTTTTAGTAAAAATCTGTCCAAGTCTGGGGGTTGGCTTTTATATCGTCTGGTAGACGGTGTTGACCCCTGCGGCCGAAAACTTCATGGAGTTTATTTCATCCTAATTTTACACATTAAAGGTCTACCAACATATAGGAGCATAATATTGTTTAAAGTAAAAACATACATCTTTTTTGTCTTTGCTATCAACTTCTTTCTTCTCACAGAAGTTTTACTTCCCCACGACCGCATCCAATTTGAAAGACGTAAGCTTCAATTATTTTGTGTGTGTGTAATATATCGCGTTTTCCCTTGAATTATATATTTGACATGTTGAAGATCTTTGCATTAGAATCCGAGAAGTGAATACATCGTTACAATATGAGGAACTTGATTCTTTCCAGATTATTTTCTATTTCCTACATATCACTTTTATCCACTAGCCTTTATATTATCACTTTTAAAAAAATCGGAAAATTAGTTTTTGTTCCCAAAATTTAGATTTCTCCACTGTTCTACACGTGGTCTGTAGTTTACCATATTCCATGTCTATGAATTATTCATAAATTTTCTTGTATACGCTTTATTTAACTACGTGTTCCATGTTAGGTACTTGGAAATCAAAATATGGATCAGTTGTAGCAAAATGGCATAGTTATGAAAAGGGAGAAACTATGGAAGAAACAGTACGAAATGAAGAATGTTGTTTTGAAACTTCCATCCATGTTGTTAATGTTTGTAAAACATTGGTAACTTGTTTACAATTGTATGGCAACTTCGACGAAAATTTGACGAACGAGAAGGTTTTGACGCAAACAATTTTTTACAAGTATAATCTTTCTACTTGATGTCTAAATGGTGACTCAAATGTATATGATTTTGTGTTTAAGATCTTGTTGACTAGTATTTTAATGTCTCACATGTATTTTTTTCTATCAATTTTGTCTGTTAATGAATAAGCATTAAATTCAATCAGTAGTAGGCGACTGCACCTACTGCCGCAGCCTTCCAGCTTTTGACACCGTGACTTAACACGTCCTAAACGTAATCTTCTGCACGTTGTCATTTCCGGGGCGAATTTGTGGGAAACGGTACTTTTATAATTTTTTTCCGCTGGATGTCACTAGATTATTCAAAATGTCACTAGATTTTAAACTAAATGTGATTATATATTGACATTCAAATGTGTGAAATTTGTATGTTGGGTCGGTAATACAGATTTTTGCGTCATTGCTTGCCTATGATGCTTTACATTCGGTGGGAGGTGGAGCGATAATATAATCATATTACCTAAACAACATGCTCTACCTCTCGCCTAATGTAAAGCATTATAGGCAAACAATGACGTAGAAATCTGCATTACCGACTGCCACACAAATTTGTCACATTTTAAGTACCAATACATACCCAACGTTATTTTAAAATCTAGTGACATTTTGAATGATATAGTGACATCTAACGGTCTCGAAGGTTGGAAGGCTTCGGCAATAGGTACAGTCGCCTACTACTCCTATCAATTGTAATTTTGTATGTTTTTCTAGTTTTACTGATTAATAAATACAACTACAAAGTAGATTTATTAAATAAGTTTCGTTTGATTAAGATACTAATTTTTGTTTTGACATACATGATATTCCTTTCTAAATTATATTTTGTTTATAAGAAAGAAAAAAAAAATCGGATATTATTACATTTGGCATGAAGAGACAGAAGATTTTTTTACAATGATTCTGTTTACAATGGTGATACACTTTTGACTTCCTGCCATAGTTTTTTATTGTACCATTGATATAGAGCGACGTACACTACAGCTACTGTTAAGTGAAGACGTATAACTACAAGAAGAAAAGAAAATATTTTATGATTATTCATTAAGTAAGTTGTATAAAAAAGAAAGACATATAAGGATGGCAATAGTACATCCATTCCCGATAACTCTGTGAGTTATATGTGTGTATCACATATAACAATTTGACATTTTGGGGTTGTTAAATGCTACAGATGCCAAATGCGCATCTTTTAAAAATATTTTCAGATATACAGAATGTTTTATAAAAAGTTTCAATATACCCTATATATTTAAATTTTATTCAAGTCTCTTGACTACTTAAACTCTGTAAAGTCATAAAAGTAATCTCAGCGGTTCAAGGCCAGAAAATGATGTTTTTACATTCTTTTCATTATAAGATCGTCATGTTGGTCAGTATAAAAGTATCTACAAAGTATCAAAATGTATTTTTTTCTTTGAAGTGATTTTTTTTCCATTTTGGTAAATGACACACCTATATATGTTAACAGCAAATGCTACAGAATAAGTTCTTTGTCGATCCACATGTAATATCCCTATACCTATCTAGCAGTTTAAAAAAAATATTTTTATTTAAAAATAACATTACCAATTCTTTCAAATAAATGAAAGGTCAATTTAAACGACATTTCTTCAAAAACAAATATAAAACTAGACTTAAACTAAACGATTTAATACAAAATAAATAGCTTGAATAATTATATTTGTAGAAGTAATGAAACAGGCAAAAGCCTAATGCCCGTTAAACACGACAGCGACTTACGTGCACGATATTTTTGTGCAAACTATAACGTACCGGGTGCACTGTCTACACAATGCAGGTAAGCAAGTGCACAATGCAGGTAAGCAACTTGAGTCCGCTCACATCTTACCGACCTATTGTGTATCCACTGTGCCAAAAAAACTGTCACCTGATGAGCATTTATTGTGACTTTCTTTTTTGCTTGTTGAAAGAAAAGAATAAAAATAAAGGTTGCTGTTCCGTTTGGATTAAAAAGTGGTTGCTAAAAGAATAGGTGCCGTATCACATAAATTTAATGAATGATTTGCTTGAAGATCCCAATGAATGGAGGCCTACACTGAACTTCTAACGTTAGTGACAATCGGCAATTGAACAACAATATCCTATGATGCGGGAGGCCTTTTCACCGCATGAAAAGGCCAGTAAGGATTTATAATGCTCTTTTATAAATTGTTTTGAATGGGAACGTGTCTCAGACATGTTTACGTAAATTATAAATAGATAATAGGAAATTATGCAGACACTGGGTTCCACGAAGACAGACACTGACTCATTTCTAAACAAGACTAGACACGGCCCGAACTCCCTCTATACGACACAACCAATACAGTGTAAACCTAGTTTATGCAGATATTTTTTTAACTTTTTGAAGATTCCACAGACCGCGCTTTATAGGACTGCACGGTATACAGTTTTTCGTCCACACAAACTGGCTTCTGTATACAAACCGGTTTCTGCAAACAAGGTTTAAGTAAAGCATGCACGTGTTGGAAGGCCTTTAAGGTAATAAATGTTGAAAATGTCTTCCCCCTTGCTGTTGTGGAGATTCAGCATATACTATTTCTTTTACAAATATCCAGAAATAGAAATCGGGATGTATAATATTGGGCAACCTAGCCGATCAACTTACAGAACCAGTTCTTCCCTGTCCTCTCTCGGGATAAGTGTTATTAACATAATTTCGCACAACAATAAAATTATGCCGCAGTGCTCTTATCATGCTGCAACCACATATTTTCCTGAATTTCTGGAGGAACATTTGCAAATAATTGTGGCCGTTCGGTTTTGAAATCCAACTATACAGACCAATTTAGATTATTTGAGAAAAAACGCAGTTCTATAATGTAGACAAAAAGAATCCCTCTCCAAACATTCTTTTTTTATTTCCCTTTCATTTACAATGTGCAATAGGCTATTATAATAAGTAAATCATGTGGCATTACAAGCAACTTACAAACAAACAAATAAGTGACATGTGCGAAGGTAACCCATTGATTTCCTCCTCGTCTAATTATAATTACTAACTAATTAACTAATTTTGACTCTAGGGAGTACATCAATGCAATTGAAAGCCTGTTAACTACGTCGTAGGAAACGTTGCGTTTTAATCTGCGCTGCACTCTAGGTTGCATCATAAGATTAGTCGCGAGTTTATTTGGGCGATTACTCAGTCTTTTTGTAGCACATACAAATGTTTTTTATTTCTGTTTAAATAGAATTAACTCAAAGGTCGCGGGCTATTAGAAAGTTCGGCACACATCATGGTGCATTTACGATGATACTTAGCGCATTTAGGCAGGAATCGTTCCAATATTTCTATGTTGAAATTTGATGCCGATCCCCATAAAGAGACACAAGTAGGTTCAAATGGGCTTCAAGATAGTTTTGTAGATTAAAAGCTTGTTGTTGATTGGGCTTTTGGAATTTTTTCCCAATCAGGCAAAACAAGTTTCTCAGTTTCATACCTAATTGATTGCGTTTGGTGCAGATATGTTTTCTCCAGTTAAGCGCTTGTCGAAGTGCATGTCTAAATATTTGACGTCGTCTCGTTGTTGTAAAACGTTGTTATTTAGACTTCTAGGCAATTTCCTTTATGGTTGGTGAAAGTTACCTGAACTGACCTCAATTCGTAGGCTTTAACTCCGTAATCGGCAAGATGTATTGTACGTTGTGGCTCCGCTAGTGGCAACGTATTTTTGTCGCTAGCGTATATATTCGGTACATCCATTAGATGAAATTTTATGTTCGTCGTATCCATAAAATAATTTTTTTGCACGTCATGACCATTTTATTCATTTTTTATGAACATGCGTCGACGCATAATCGTCATTTAATTAAATTGTTTTGGTGACACTGATTTATTTTATCGAAGCAGTTCTACCAAACCTAAATTGGTGCGGAGTCGTGCGCGATGCAGTATGGCTCAGACGAATCGTATGATTTGTAGCGGAGTAGCAGTAGTAAGAAAATAGACTACATGTGAAGACATTGCATAATATATACAGAGTGGGCCAGAGCAAGTTACTTATTTACAAATTCTATTAAAAAAGTAATGCAGATATATATTTAATTCTTTGAACAGCATCAAGTACAGCATTTAAATTTTATGTGTACACAGTTTTAAAGATAATATTAGGCAATTATTCTCAATACACTTCGTTAATTAAACTCGGAAGTTTCGTTCAACTTTTTCTAGCATATTGACTGGTATGCTGGCGACAGCTTAACGAATGTTGTGTTTCATGTGAGCTAGGATCCTAGGACGATCGTTGTAATCAGTTGATTTTAGATAGCTCTATAAAAAATAGTCGCAGGGGTGCTAAATCAGGCAACTGTGCTCGCCAGTGCAGATCACCTCTCAAGGAGATGAGGCGATATAGGAAGTGTTGCCGCAAAACAGTCATTGAGACTCGCGCTGTATGTACCGTGGCACCGTCGTGCTAGAACCAAAACTGCCCGTTCGTTTTCTTCAAAAAACCATGGAACAATTATTCCAATTCGCGATAACAAACAGTAACACGTTGTGAATGTAGGGGGCGCTGTTGAAGTAGTCATGGGTTATTAGGACCATTAGCGCATGTTATGCTTATTTACACATCCTGAAAGATGCAAGTGAGCCTCGTCATTGAAGAAAACAAGTGTGTCATGAGGCATTCTAGGAAACTAGAAAGCTCAAATGCATTTTCTCGAGCAACAAAATCGCAAGGATTAAGTTCCTGCACCACAGCCAATTTGTAGGGATGAAATTTTTGTTTTCGTAAAGGATTCACCTCACAGACTGAGCAGACAACCCAACAGCAGTTGCATGTTTGCGGCTAGAGCGCCGAGGGGATCGAAAAACAGAAAGCCTACCATGTCAATATTTTGGGGTGACCTTGCTGTTCGTGGAAACCCAGGCTTTTTTTCTTCACATCACCTGAAGTTGTTTACCCATGAGATAATCGACTGCTGCCAGGAATACGGCCACGGGACGCAATATTGTAACGTGTACGGAATGCAAGTTGCACAGCGATGATTGAGCGACCGTTAGAAAAGTATGCGTCGACACCGAACGCACGCTCCACCTTCGTCCACTCCATATTTCTGGCTAAACGAAGCGGAGCTACAACTTTACATGCTACAACCCATCCTCTAGAATGGGAATGCGCCTACTCCGACTTTCTTCGCAGCAACCATCGCTTTAGGGAGCCCAATTCAAATAAGCAAGTTACTCTGCCCCACCTTGTTTTATCTTTTGAAAGGGGAATTTGAACTCCAGAGTTTCCTGTGAAAGGAAGTGAAGGTTGTGGAATACCTGTAAAGGCCATATGTTTCCACATGCTATTTTCATCAAGCTTAGTGATGCAACGAATTTCAAAAAGAGATTGAAATTCACGGTAAGTTTTCCACGTCCTAAATAGCACGGCACCAAAACAAGTTGAAACTTGCAATGTGCACATGCCTTCACTACTACTAGGAACGATTATACGTATATATTCATGATAATCAATAAGAATATCAAGCAAATTCTTAACGCGAATATATTTGTCATAACCGTTACACAATACAATAGATAGACCATGACGAATATATACGACATAACCGCTTAAGGGGTTAATACGCTATTCCTTCAGCTAATTTTCCACTTTATGTAGGTGATTTTAAAGTGTTTGTGATGCAATAACTGAATCTCTATGAGCCGCTATTATGGCGGTCTATTTCAGAAATGTCGCTGCTAATTCGGTATTGTTGGTTGGTAGGTCAGCTGTGTAGAGAAGGTAAAGAAGCGGTTCCAATACACTGTTTTGTGGAACTCCAGAATTACTCTTAATTAGAGATGTTTGTTCATTAGAGTGCTTCAAGAACGCTGCAGACAGTGGCGTAAGTATACCGTTCGAGGCCCGTGGCAAATTCATCGGATGGGCCCCCTCCCCCCAATATAAAGAAGCTGAACCAACAATAA
>WYDF02282138.1:1863-17012 GCA_009867245.2 Adranes taylori | reverse complement strand
TAGTGTACAATTTTGGTCACCTGTCTACAACAATTTATATAATATATTTTACGGGGCCAATACAACGATATTCAAAATAGTAATAAATATAAAACTTATGAAAGAATAATCTCATGCATGCGAATTAAACAATAAAAACTTCTGTCGCATAACATAATTTCTCCCCGTTTATATACAAATTTCTCACCTTGTTACAAATTATATCATTACTATTTGGAAATTCTCATTCTGCTGTTTGTTCAAATTTAGTATTCTACCCCTTGATGACGTCTAAAATTTTTGAAATCTAGCATTTTTCGTTGTAAAATGAGATACAATTTAAAAATCAACAACGTGTCAGAATAATTTTTATACGTGCCACCTGTGGCACACATATGTTCGGTTCGCCCCCGCTATTATAGAATATAGATTAGCTTCTAAAACCACACGTTGCACTCATATCTTTAAACACACGTTGCACGTTAGGTATCATAGATCAAACTATAGCTTTTATTCAGCAATGTCTAGAATGGTAAGAAATTGAAATGTCTTTAGTGGAATATTAACATTTTCAAATTGTAACTTAAATACTTTTAAAAACCAACTATGTTCTGTATAACTATTTATATTTGGTTATATCGAAGTAGTTTAGTTGTTATGAATTCTAATGTATAATGGATTTTTATACTATTTGCTTTTAGATTATTTACTCTATGGTTTTTTTTTTGCTAGGTACCTGTCGTAACTAATGTATTTTTCTTTTCATTATTATTTTATTGTAATCGTAACAAGGGGGTTTCCCGTTAAATAATTCAATAAAATCGACTTTGGTGTTGCGGTGGTTCGGAGCGAACATGTTGAACGCGAGTATTTTTTTAGTGCTTGTTAAGTATGATTCTTAAGAGGCAATTTTTATTGTGATTTACAATTTTTATTCTGATTTAATTAAAAATTGAAATTCTAATTTTTGTAATTTGATTTTAATGTAAACACGACTGTGATATTTTTATATTGTAGCATTTCTTGTTTTAAAGAAAGACAGATAATATTCGTAAATATTTACAATATAGCCTGGCAAAATCTTGAACCCCTTTTGCGAGCCTTTTTTATTTTCTGATATACGTTCAAGAATTTTACCTTCCTTCAATAGGGAATCCCCGTGAAACCCAGTTAATTTTATTGTATATTAACAGAAAGCTATTTTTTCCCAGATTTGTTCTCTTCCTATTTCTCATGATCTTCATATATATTCCCCACCTGAATAAGATATTTTATCTTTCGCCAAACTGCCAAAGTCCATCAATTACAGTTTTTTGATGCAAAAGCCATATTTACATTCGCTCTATTTCAACCTAGTGCATATGCCTATGCTAGAGAGCGACTGCTTTACATTGACTATGTCAAGGTTTATGCTCTATTTCAATACTATATTTTTAATGCCATTCTGCTGCGTGTCGCTCAAGATCTTTAAAATTTAGACAACATTTTATTACAGAATTTGAGTTTATTAAAACAGTATCGTGATTATGCTTTTGACCACTATACTGCTTTTCCTTATTCTGATTGTTTGTAACATAAAATGCTTACCACATGAGCTCTCAGGGTATGGAAAAGAAAGCTGTTCTCTATTATTATTATTATTATTATTATAGTAAGTATACAAATATATCTATAAGTAAACACATATGTATATATACGTAATAATGGAGTCATATAATAAGGCTTATTGTTCTTAATATTTATAACTTCGTAGATATGACTCGATTCGCGATTTTAATTGACTAACAATGTGTAGATTCTATGAAAAATTAGCGAACTAGAAATAATTTGATTTATGATATTATTTGTTCTTCTGATTGGAACGTGACGTCTCTTCTTACTTAGCAGTGTCCTAAGCGAAATTCGGCAGAACTAAATGGTTGAATGGTGTATGGTTAGCTGGAAATATTGTAGGTTGTTCCAGCCAATGCGTGGAATTGGAGATGTGGAATGGAAATACGTCGTTGTTTGGAACACGTTGTTCGTGGTGCGAGCGAACGGAGTCGATTTGTCTGTAGGGGACAATTTGTTTGCATGGCTTGGTGACGTTGACCCGTTGGTGACGTCGGCTTGGTGATGTTGGCTTTTCCATTAACTCCTTTGACGTTGATCTCCTTGTTTTTCGTATTGACGGTCTAGTTGTCAAAGAGAGGTTATGGAATATTTATTGAATGAGTGAAATAAATAAGAAAATGATGACAGAAAACGAAAAATTCGGCAGAAAATATATATACTTGACCTTATGCTCCTATAATTTCTTGGTTTATCGTAATTTAGATTTAATAATATAGAATAAGCAAATTTCTACGGTGCTTACTTCGAGCAAATCAAATTTAAGACCGCGACTTCACTCATGGTGCAAGAAAGTGGATCTGATCACTTAATGTGAATTATGTTAGTTGAAACGTGCGAAATTGCTCACTTGAAGATAAATAACAGAAGACCCAAAATGCGTCTGGTTAGTGCCAATTCGGTTATAATATATAATTTAGAGGACAAGGAAAACAATTGAGCGAAGAAGAATTGCTCAAAATATTAATGAGAAAAGCGTTTGACGCTCCCTGGTTCATTCGTAACTCGGAACTGACAGAACCTCTCAAGGCACCTAATATGGCAGTGTTAGCAAATGAAAGAAGGGAAAAGATAATTTCTAGATTACAAAATCGTCCTAAAATTGAAATCCAAACAATTGGCAACGACATGTAAACTTCTTTAAAGAAACACCTATTACAACTACCCCATTGCTGTTTGGATGACGAGAACAGCACCAATCATAGCTGAAAACGCTGAGATAGATAAATCATGGTTAACAAAAAGAACGAACCAGGCGCATTTTGGGTCTTCTGTTAGTTATCTTCAAGTGAGCAATTTCGCACGTTTCAACTAACATAATTCACATCAAGTGTTCAGATCCACTTTCTTGCAGCATGAGCGAAGTCGCGGTCTTATATTTGATTTACTCGAAGTAAGCACCAGTAGAAATTCGCTTATTCTATATTATTAAATCTAAATTACGATAAACCAAGAAATTATAGGAACATAAGGTCAAGTATATATATTTATATTACAATATTATTTTGTGCTCAATTTTTCGTTTTCTTGTCATCATTTTCTTATTTAGTTCACTCACTCAATAAATATTCCATAACTTCTCTTTGACAACTAGTCTATCAATGCGAAAAACAAGTAGGTCAATGTCAAAGGAGTTAATGGAAAAGCTAGATCACCAAGCGAACGTCATTAATAGGCCGACGTCACCAAGTAAAGCAAGCAATTAGTCCCAATCAGACAGATCGACTCCGGTCGCTCGCACCACGAACAACGTGTCCCAAACGACGACGTATTTCCATTCCATATCTCCAATTCAACGCAATGACTGGTACAACCTACAATATTTCAAGTCAACCAACCATTTAACCATTTAGTTCTGCAGACGTTCTGTCACTGCTGAGTAAGAAGAGACGTCACGCTACAATCAGAAGAACAAATAATATCATAAATCAAATTATTTCTAGTCCGATACTTCTGCATAGAATCTACACATTGTTAGTCAATTAAAATCGCGAATCGAGTTATATCTATGAAATTATAAAAATTAAGAACAATAAGCCTTATTATATTACTCCATTATTGCGTATATATATATATATATATATATTACATATGTGTTTACTTATAAATCTATTTGTGTACTTATTATAATAATAATAGAGAACAACAGCTTTCTTTTCCATACCCTGAGAGCTCATGCGATAAGCATTTTTTGTCAAAAACAATCAGAATAGGAAAAAGCAGTATAGTCGTCAAAAGCATAACAAGGATCCTGTTTTAATAAGATCAAATTCTGTAATAAAATGTTGCCTGAATTTTAAAGATCTTGAGGGACAGGCAGCAGAATGCAATCAAAAATCTAGTATTGATACCTCAAGCAAAGGCATATGCAGAAGATTGAAATAGAGCGAATGGAAATATGGCTTTTGCATCAAAGAAAATAACAGTAATTGATGGAGTTTGGCCCAAGATAAAATATGTTATTCAGATGGAGAATATATATGAAGATAAAAAAAATAGGAAGACAACAAATGTGGGAAAAATAGCTTTCTGTTAATACACAATAAAATCAACTGGGTTTCACGGGGAATCCCTACTGAAAGAAGGTAAAATTCTTGAACGTATATCAGAACATGGAAATGGCTCACAAAAGAGGTTCAAGATTTTGCCAGGCTATATTGTAAATATTTACGAATATTATCTGTCTTTCTTTAAAAGTAGAAATGCTATAATATAAAAATATCACAGTCGTGTAGAACGTTTCGGACGATATAATTAAAATAATTGACATCAAAATAAAATTACAAAAATTAGAATTTCAATGTTTAATTACGTTTCGTAAATCACGATCAAAACTGCCATTTAAAGCAACCATACTTAACAAACAGTAAAAAAATACTCGCGTTCAAATAAGACTTTCTCTACGTGATGGGCAATTAATTCAAAGTCCCCAAAGCGTCCTCTCATATAACCTCATTATTGCCTATAATAATTAAGAAGATAAATAGATGTAGATGTATGCAAGCGGATGGCAAATAAGGACAAAATGCAGTTTTCAAAGTTTCCACTGCATTTTCCTGTCATTAATCTTCCGTTGTTTACATGGAACAACCGGATTTTAATATTTTATGTCAAATGTGTCCACCTAGTATTTTGTAAAAATAATAGATGCAGAAAAATTACGTCTTTTTTTGCTTTAATAAATCATTTCAGTTTAATAATTTTTTAACTGCCTTATTTTCTGTGAAATTAAATGTAACAATATTTCTATTTGATTTATTTAACATTTTGTGTAATTAATTAATTTCATGTATATTAAGGAAGTAACTGTAACTACATTTTTCCAAATTAAATTCGACTAAAAAGTAAACTTTTTCAAAGCAATATTGTACGATTGTTTGCTACACAGAACTAAAAGATTATTATTTATTTATTTTAGCTATTATTTATTATTTTTTACTTTAGCCATTCATTAGAAAAAAAATGTCTTTAGTCAACTGGGGCGTTGTTTCATGTGGTGCGGTGGTAATGTAACGATTGATAGCATTTAAAAATTCTTTAAAGAATAAATGTAGACATTAAAATTTGGTTTAATCACTTATAATTATAAAACTACTTTTTATTGATTAATTATTAGAGTCTAAATCGATTTTTTCATTCATCATCAAAAGTGGGTCATCGCAAAAACTGGGGCATCGATTGTTGCACGTTTCCTTCCACCTCAGAAATATATAGATTTTAGCATAAAATAAGAGATATCGATTAGAGATTTTAGCATAAAATAAGAGATTTTTTTTACAAAAATTTATCTATAATTAATAAGTAATTAGTATGGGTCTAGTATTCTTTTATAATTTACAAATATTCATTAAATTTAAATGTCTTCATAAAATTTTAAGATTCTAGTAAACCCGTTCATTTAATTCTTATAATTATTTCAAATATTTTATTGATTGAGACTTCATTTTGATTATTTTAAAAATTTTATTTCAACCTTTTTATTCGCGAACGTCTAAAATAATAATTAATGTATTTATCTGTCGTTTAAATTTTTTATATAATCTTGGTGACCTCGATGGAGACGCTCGTGACAATATAACAGTTAACAGCTAATAGCGGTCAGTTCTATAAACTACTATAAATGTACTTTGGAATTGTAATAAGTTTTTACTTTTATTTCGTTGGATATATTTCAAGTGTCACGTTCTAGCGCAGTAAATCGTTGAAACAATTAAAATTAACGGAGTAGCGGTGAAAAGGAAGTAGGTAAGAAAAAAATCGTCGTCATTTCCGCTAGAAGAAAACGAAAGAAGCACCATCAAGAACACTTCGCAAGCCTAAAATTCAGGAAAAAAGTATAAATCACGATCATTATTTATTTCCACGCAAACGTGCATTATGTTAGACAGAAGCGTATCACGCAAGAATTGTGTGCATAGCGATGTAGTAGAATCTTGTTTCTAATCTTTATCTTCTCTTCTTAAAGTTAGTTCTGAATAGTAATTAGACATTATTGGGTCAACAATTACGTTTCCCAAATCAAAAATTATATTGTCCTAGTGCCATATAAATTATATTGCTAGGGATCTATTAAAGCTATATTTCCTACATGAAGTATACGAAATCTCTTGTACACTCAATGTTCCAATATTCATAACCTTTATTCGAACCCATTTCATAACCCTTTCCTGAGTGTCGTTGACTTTGTAAGTACGACAGTTATTTTTGGAGCACTTTTGCTTTGTGGAAATTATTCCAAGCGATAGAATGCAAATCCCTCGTCTAAACCTCTAACCTAGAGGACAGAGTTCATTTCGTTAGAGTTGTTTCTCTTTATGTCTTCTCTCACAATACCCTAGCCTCTATTTCAGATCAATAAACATCGACTTGTGCAGCCAAGCAAGTAAAACTAGAAGATACAAAAGATCAACCAACAAGGTCTGCCAACAAAATTCCCTCATCAGTTATGTTGTCGCCAAAGTTTAGCAACATTCCCTTGGCTGTCAAGCGAATTCTATGATATATCTTTCTTGCAAGCTATTGGGTTACTAATACTTTCGGTACTTAACCTACTCACTAACAATACCAAGCTGAAGACGACGATAAATCCTAAACTCTCCTACAATAAGTTCTCCCAACTCCTAAACAATACAATTACAACGAGGGGTTCAGCTTAGTGGGTACAAGTCCCACACTCCTGTATTCACGGGCGCGCTTCGTAATTCGATGATTCTCCACCTCCCTCGTAAAAAAATAATCATCTGTTGGTTGTATTTAGGCTCTAAAGGTAGCAACGTTCCCTGGTGGTTCGTCTACTCTAACTTTTTTTTTATTATTAAACACCCCTATTGGCATTTATTAAAATTACAATCTGATCGTGAACCTGATCAATGAGTAATATTTTTCAAACCTAATTTACTACAACTACAAAACTTATATCTAAGGACACTCTCAATAGAGTTCCTTAACTTCCTTTTAACTAAATTACACTAACACTACTTGTACCTAAGCATTATTCTCCGCTTTTGCACTAATACAAATTACACTAGCTCAAAGGGTTTGATTCTCTTGAGTCTTTTGATCTGGTTCGTATTGTCAAGGAGCTTCAACGTTGACATGATGAAGAAGTCGTTGCTCGTAACTCTTGACGAATTTGTTAATGGTTTGTCTAACAGTGCCCAATTCCATGTCCGTATGAATATCACTGTTTCTGTAATATCCAATTTTGGAATCGCTGTATTATTTATAAATTGCTCTTCCTGGGACAACTCCACAGTTGAATGCCATATGTCCATATGGGCTGTACAGCAGTACTTTATTGTATATTAACAGGGTGGAATTTCGTCCAAGCAGCCAATATATTTTCCTAAATTTGATATCCTTTTTTCTTTTTGACATGAGCTCTCCAGCGCAGCTTAGCCTCCAGTGTCATACCCAAATATTTTGCAGTATTAGCATGTGGTATTTGGATATTGTTTATGCTAACAGGGATATGTTGCTCTCTTTTGTTTGTAAAATTGACATGAGTAGATTTAGCTTCAATTAATTTGATTCTCCATTGCTTGGTCCAATTGTTAATTTTGTTAACTGATATATGCAGGTTTAGTGCCGCTTCTTCGTGGTCTTTGCTTACAGTCATTATGGCAGTGTCGTCAGCAAAGGTAGCTATTGTGTCATGCTCTAATTCCGGAATATCATTGGTGTATAGTACATAAAGGTCTAGCCCTAATACACTGCCTTACGGTACTCCTGCCTTAATTTCGTTAAGTTACGAATAAGCATCTTCCTGCTCAATTTTAAAAGCTCGATCTGAAATATAGGACTTCATTACTTGGGTGAACTGGTTAGGTAAGAGCTCGCTTAATTTGTGGCCTGTAGGAAGAATCTTCATTTGGCGGTTTTCCGGGTTTAGGAATCATTATCACTTCTGCAACTTTTCATACCTTAGGTACATATGCCAATCTAAACGATGTGTTAGTAAGGTAGGTAAGTTTACAATTGCTTTACGTGGGAGTTGCTTTAGAATTTCCCCCGTAATAAGATCAAACTCTGGAGCCTTTTTCGGGTTAATGTTTACTTTAATTTCTGTTGCTATTTCTTTTGGAGTAGTGCGTTTGATAGCACCTTCTTCTCCGATAAGGTTTTCCCAGTCGAGAGTGTCTTCATCCTCATTCGGCTGGAAAGTTTCTTCAAGATATTCAGCGTATCTGTTAGCTTTTTGTATATTACATTTTGTCCATGTACCATCTAACTTTTTAATTGCTGGATTTTGCAGGATTGACCTTTTCACCCTCTTGGTGACATTCCAAAGTGAGTAGTCAGTTATACTATCATTCGTCAGTTAACTTAGGTAGTCACTAATTGAGTTATTTCTAATTTTTTTTATACCCCCTCTTGAGTTGCTGCGTTGCATTATTTAGTTTACTTTTATCAGCTGCTAATCTAGTTTGATGCCAAATTCTTGTGAGCCTTCTTTTTCAGAGATAAGGATTCTGATTTATTTGGGGTAGTTGCTACCTGTGGTTCTTGGAGTAATACCTGGAGTATTATCTCATGCTGCCTGCTGTATACTATTAACGAGTGATTCTGTTTCATTATCTATTTGTTCTTCGTTTCTTAGGGGCATCGACAGATTGATATTCTCTTAATCTGTTAAAAGTGTCTTAAAACTGTTAATCTGAAGCTTTTCCAGTCTGTCAGTTTATTTGCCAATCTAGGAGCTATGTCCTTTTGTATAATGCTGTCGCTAAGTGTGAGTAATATGGACGAATGGTCAGAGTTCATGACCCAAGCTTCTTCCACATATATATAGTTTACTGGCACATTCCGAGTTATGAAGAAATCAATTAGATCTGGGATTTTATTGGGGCCTGTAAGCCAATATGTTGGCTTTCCAATTGATAGTGTTTTTCACTTTAGTTCATTGACTGTTTGAATCAGTTGTTTCCTTTTGTATTCGTTAATCTAGATCCCCATTGGAGGTTTCTGGCATTAAAATCGCCACCAATGATGAATCTATATTCGTGACTATTTAGAAAGTCTAAATATTGGGTTTCTTCTGAGAGCATGTCTAGGTGGACAGTAAACTGAGGGGACAAGGATCTCATATGTTTTGTTTTTCACCTTTACAGAGGCAGCTTGAAACTGTTCTGTTTCATATCCCATTTCTTGATGATGCTTAATTGATTCCCTAATTACGATGGCACTATCACATTTTGCTGAAATCTCGGGGTGTCTAGTGTGGTATACTTTATATCCACTGAATTTAATAAATGATTTGTTAGTAAAGTGAGTCTCAGAAATGAGACATATATCAATGTTCTGTATATCTAGGACTGCTTACAACTCTCGTTGGTGTTGTAAAAGTCGTTGTCATTCCATTCTATAATCCTAAGGCTACTTGACATTACGATTTTTTGGAATACCTCCTTTAGCGCTATATTCGAATCTGCTGACACGTTAATCTATTTTTGTTAAATTCTCTATTATTTGTTGAAGAGAATTTTGAATGGAAGCATTTTGATCTTGCTGTTGAATTTGATATTTATTATTAATCAATTCAGACATTCCTGTAACTGTTCGACTGTAGGTTTTTTGTCCTGCACTTATGTTGTCAATCGGCTTTTGTCGGGTATCCCTCTGTAGCTGCTTAGGAGCAACTGGTTTCTTAGTGCGTTTATCTTTTAATGTTTGCATTTGTTTTGCAACCATACATCCTCTATAGTTGGCTGGATGCCTTTCGCCGCAATGAACACATTTTGGTTTAGCATTTTTTGGTTTTTCACACTTCATTGTTAGGTGCTTACCAGCACATCTGAGGCAGTGTGATTCCATAGAACAGTCTTTTTGCGTATGTCCGTATGCTTGACATTTTTTGCACTGTGGCACAATCTTGAATTTTCTCAATGGTAGAATTACAACACTGACTCCTAATATATTAGCACTCTCATCATGTTCGAATGGATGCATGAACATGTTTAGAGGTTGTTTCGTTTTATATTTTAATTTAGGGGTGGCTTCAATAAGTTTATAGCCCCGCTTCCTCATTTCATGGACTATTATTTTGGTTCAATAGAATGGTACAGTTTGTTAGCCATAACATTAATTGGCCTACTCGACTTATTTTCATAAGAATGCCAAGAATATTCGTTTTCAGTTAATACTGCAGTAAGCAATCTATAGTTTATCTCGTCCTGTAGATTAATTTTGATATTTTTATCATATGTGTGGCACTTCTTTTTTATTGCTCAGCTGATTTCCAGTTGTTGCACAGTACCTGTTACATTGGTACATTGGTAATTGTCTTGAAGCAGGGTCTGCTTTGTTTGCATTAACACCGCCACTGTCGTCGTTGGCGGTTGATGAAAATGCATTTTTTTTTCATTCATTAGGAATTTATTTGTTGTTTGTTTGTGTCGTGCGATAACTTAAACGACCTCGATAAGCCCGCCGGACATCACTCGCCGAATTGATATCATTTATTTACCGTTCAAATGAACAACTTTTCTCTACACTATATATTAAACTTGTTTATAAATTCTACGCGACTCACTCATTGATTTAATATTTTAAACAAAAACTTGTGACTCGCTTTGAACGAAATTAAAAACTGTTATTTTCAAACTATTGGTTAGAAAAGTTTTCAATAACAATTTGCACTAATTAATGGCACATGTTTATTAAAATTATTGTAATGTTTATTACGTAGGCATACGTTGACATCATGCTTACATTTTGCCTTCTATTTACATTTTGCGTCTACTTTAACTGTCAAAAAGTTCATTTTATGTCCTCTTTTGCCGTCTAGACGATTGGTAGATTATTGAGGACCTTCGTAGAATAAATTGCTGTTGTCATGAACAAGTAATTAGTGTTGAAGATCTAAGTGGTTGTTTGTTATTAGATAAGTTAATGTTCCTAAAGTAAATTTACTTGTATAGGTTTCAGTAAAATCAATTCGATAAAACTTTTGTAGTTTAAGGGTAAATCAACAATTTAATACATGACGAAATTAATTATTTTGTAGGGAAATTTAATAATTAATAAGACTGACTACAAATCTTTATCTTCACCAGCTAATATGTGCCAAAAGTATTAAGAAGTCTTTAGTTTGTGGTCCTTCGAGCCGAATATATAAGTCATCGTCGTGCTCAGAAGGTAACCTTTCAGTAATGTAATACTTGTCCAAGCAAATAAATTGATAGTACAAATAAATTATCCTGTGCGACTTTCAAGTGCCAGGAGACGTATAGAAGCTTAATACTCCTTTGTTCAATTGTTCATGAACCTTAGAAACGTATGTTAGTAGTTTCGATAGGAGAATTAATCAACAATTAGTTATAATTTCCGTATACGTTACCAAGTCACTACTTCTTGTTTGCGTTAATCAAAAATAAAAACTTGACTGAAAATAAATTTTAAATTTCAAATAAATAAATTTTTTCGCTAAGGAGAAATTTTTGATAAGAATTAAATCATTTATTTGTTGTATCTTCTTTTTGTGTATTATATATATTAATTTTGTGCAGCGTGTTAATTTGAAACTAACAAGTGCACCCTCGTATAAGATATAATAGTTTGTAGTGTCTCTAAAAAAACTAAGCTAGTGCAAATAATTCAAATAAAATCAATACTGAAACTTTTATAAGATTTTATTTATAACGATCTATTTGGAACAACAACAACAATAACAATGATAAAAAAAGAACCATACGTTACCCATTTCGAATAGCACTTTAGAAAACTAAAGGCTGATTTTTCTTTTGTTATTTTCCTTCATATATCTTAGCGACAACTGTCTCTTTCTAGGAAATTTATCGTCCTATCGGGGTAGAAGAGCTGCTATTTTTCGAATTGTTAAATTGGTCACAGAGACCGTAACACTGAACGAATGATATCGTTGAAACTTTTCCGTATGAATTCTTCAATACTCGAGGGAACGTTTAAGCAGTATGTGGTTGGCTGTTTGGGTGAAAAGTCTAAAATTTTAACGTTTTTAACAATGAAATGTTTCTTACACAGTTGAAAAGTAAGCTGAAATTTGAATATACGTGAGATATTTAGAAACGGATTTAAGAAACCAGAGATTCCTAGGAAATAATGTAGCGAAACTCCTATAGTCAATCCTAATCAAATTATGACGAATTTATTGGAAGTCTTAATTCAGAAACAAAATATTGTCACATTCTGTATTTGGGAGAGTGTTGCTCTCCAGTGTGGCATTGGTGAGAGCGGCGATTTTTTTGTATGGGATGAGGAGCGTTTCCCGACTCTCACTTATGACGTATTTAGATCGTTTATTGCTTTAGAAACATGTACAATTTATCTACAACTAAGTTATTATTTTTATATAAAGATAAGTGTAGTAAGTATAGTATTTTACTGTTTCGCAGTAAGACGAATTTTTATCTATGAATTTTTATCTATGTGTAACATCTATGACAGCCTAAGTTAGAAGAAATTTCCGATGAAGCGCGGGTGGATGGCCACTTCTGCTATCAGGTATTAAGCTTTATCAACACCCTTATTTTACAGAACGTCACTGCATGTGCGTAACTGAATACACACTCCTTTCTATTAAGATCACTGTAGAAGCGACTTTGGCCATATTTAGGATGGTCGGATGCTTTCTCAAAAATAAAACCCAATTCAACTATTATACGAGGTGTGCTTTGATTGTTAAAGTCCCTCGCTTCATTGGTAACATAATGGTTTATCTTAATTTGAAAAAGGGTATCAATTCGTTCAAATACATAACACTACATTAATTAGGTAGCATTCATTTGTGGGATTGTTCTTGTAGAGACGAATCGTTAAATTACATCTAGTTTAGGAATTGTTTGAATTTAAATAAAAACAAATCGCAAATAGTTGACAATCAAACATGTAACATATATAGAGAATTTAATATAATAATTCTAACCGATGTGATCAGAACAGAGTTATTGTGTATTCAGTTACACATATGTACTGACTTGTTCTGTAAAATAAGGGTGTTGATAAAGCTTAAACTGATAGCAGAAATGGCCACCCACCCGCGATTCATCGGAAATATTTCGAATTGACACCTATTCACTTATTATTTTTAATTACTTATTGAGTCAGAATACTTGTAGTCATAATCCCTTTAGCTTATCATCACTGAATAAATAAAAAACACTGGACTCAGTCATTGGTAAGGTTACTGATTTGATTACACACGATTCATATAAACTGAACTAGCTTTACGTACCAGTAATAACAACGCGCTGTCTCGTATGACATGGGCAGATCAAATAATAGAAAGTTGCTTTAGCTGGATTAAATGTATAGGTAATGCTGAACGAAAGTTAACAAGCAGTTTAAATAACTAATCTTGCATTTACATTAAAATAATCAACCCCTTATTATACTCTTTTTGACGAAGCAATAGACTAAGTTGCTAACTTCATTGATGCCTAACAAGTACGTTTTTAACATTTTTTTGATTTATGAAAGAAATGGAGAAAATGGAGAGAATGATAGTTGTAATGGCCATGAAAATAATCGGGGTGGAAAATTCAAAGCCGAATGAGATTGTTTTGCTAGAATGCGCAAAGTACAAGTGTTGGAACACAGGAATGATGAAAATGGCAAAATATGAAAAAAGTAATGATGGATGAACGTGGTAGATTAGTTAAGGCATGAAAGGAATGAGTTACGCATAAATGAATGGACAAGAGAACAAAAGAGAATAGGATAGTCGATGGACAGGTAAATTGACAGAATGATGGACGTGGATGAGGTGATGAATGAAATTGAAGACATGAACTCATGATGTAGAATTGCAAAAAAAGGTGGCGAAGATTGAGAGACAATAGGTACAATAGTACATATAAAGATATCAGTAATGGAAAAGGGTTACTGGAATACTTGATAGCAAAGTGAGTATAGAGAAAAGCCGAATGATAGCGCGTTTCAGATGTAGGAGTAAGGAAAGGTGTAATAAATACTGGATGACTAAAAGTGAGAGAGTATGTAGGATTTATGGCAAAAGTGCAAGTAAATTGGAGCACTGGCTTAAAAAATGTGTGGGAATTGTATGGGGAGAAAAAGAAAGGAGTTGGTTGGTAGTATTAGAGAGCGTTCAGGTGGAGGAATAAAAAGATAAAAATAATGAAAAGAATTACTATGGAAAAGAGACAAATGGGATAAGAAATGCATTTCTGAATTTTTGTTAATTTTGTTTTGTTTTCTAAATTTTCTTTTAAGTTGGTTAATTCATTTTTCAATTTTAAGTTAAAATTTTATATAACTTTAGAATCATTAGTGTAAGTAGGGTAAGAATATATGCCAATAAAAGAATATATCGATAATAAGAATATATCGTTTTATTAGTATATGACATATCTTCGGAATTAACCAACGTAGGTAAGTAGTTGGTGCCAAAGAAAGACGAACTATCTTTTTTGTCAAAATAACGGAAAGATAAGTAAAAATGGATCAAACTGCATTTATAGTTATACGATTCCTTTAGGAAATCTTAATACGATCAATATTGCAACTAGTTAAAAGAAAGCAAGTTGTGCAACTGAACGATTAAGAAGTGTGTGGAAAACGAGATTTGGAGATTCAGTATGTGTGAGAATGCTAATAATGGAAATTTGTTTAAGGAATATAATGATATACAGCGCGGAAATATGAGGAGTGAAAGATAAGAGAAAAACTGGTGAGGGTGATAGGCGGAATTCTGAAGAAAATAACCGGGGTATAAAATTCAACGCCAAGTGAGATTGTTTTGCAAGAATACGGAAAGTATTGAAACAAGGAAATGATGAAAATGGCGAAATATAACAAAAAGGTAATGATGGATGAAAGTGATAAATAAGTTAAGGAAGTATACTTGTAAGTGTTAGAGGATGAAAGTAATGGGATGTGCATAAATGAATAAACAAGAGAACAAAATAAAGCATGTGCAAGAATTACATGGTCGATGGAAAAATGAATTGAGAGGATGATGAGGTGGTGAATAAATCGAAATAAGAATGAAGAAAATAACCGGGGTATAAAATTCAACGCCAAGTGAGATTGTTTTGCAAGAATACGGAAAGTATTGAAACAAG
>WYDF02282127.1:0-17012 GCA_009867245.2 Adranes taylori | reverse complement strand
GTGTACTCAACAAATTCCTAAAGTTTCATGTCGATCGGATGGATGGTGTAGTCAGGCATAAAGGACATACATACAGATACACATTGATTTATATATAGATTTTTTACATCTGGAATGGGTTTGCAGTTATCGGTTGCGCAAGCGCCGGGCTGTAAATTTAATTTCGGTAATAAGGGTTATAAGGGCTAAGGGTTATAAGGCCTAGTGTCAAGACCAAAAGAATTTTTGAAGAAGAAGAAGACAAATGACTGTATTTATAGACAAGTTTGTAAGAAATATCAGGCGACCGGATTTACCCGCCTGGCCGATATTCACCGCAGTTACTCTAAGTTCTAATTTAATTGATATTTTAGTTTCTATTTATAATTTGATTTTTTATTTTTGTAAATTGTAGATGACCTATATATAATAGCACTGTAATTAATTGTTTCATTTACCCAAATTTTTTTTGTATCCATTGCCATTGCAAAATATAACCATGTTATTTTAAATTTAGAGGACATGTATTTTTGTTAGATCTTTATTAATATCGTTTTGCTATCATCCTATAATTTATATTATACTTTTTCTAACCCTGATCTCGTTCTCCAATGGGGATGATTGTAATTGATTTTCTTTAATTTTACAAATAATAGGATTTACACGGTGTTGATCTTGAAGAATTTAAATATGGCGGTACTAATATAACAGCATTTCGATTAGTTGACCCGGACGGTCCAGAAGTACGTAAAATTGTGAAAGATTGGAATCAAAGTGATGGGAGAAGCAGAAAAACTGATAGCAATTTAGTATGTCACATTTTTATTACTATTTGGTTTTTAATAAAATTTCAAAAGTAACAAAACTAACATCAATTTATTTTTAAATAATGAACATTAACGCGTTTTTTATTAACCTGTTTTTTTAGGATAACAACACGTTTGTAAAGGTAAGAATTATTTTAATCTCTTCAATTTAAACATTACATATTATGTTTTGTCAGATTTGCCAAATTTTAACATTAAATTTTGTTGGAATATGATGGTCCATATTTCAACTATATGTCTAATTATCAAAACTTATTAAATATTGATCGCAATTCTTTTTTTCAAGGCTGAAACTGCACTTATGTATGATGCTGTCCATCTATTTGCCAAAGCACTACATGATCTTGATACTAGTCAACAAATTGATATTAAACCATTAAGTTGTGATGCAGTTGATACGTGGCCACATGGTTACAGTCTTATTAATTACATGAAGATCGTAAGTTTTAAAACAACTGATTCGCTTATTACTAAAAGGGCTTAAATTATATTTTGGCCATTTTGAATTGATGATGTCATAATGAAATACAGTTTTAAATCTATCGGTTGCTTGTAAAAGGTTTTAAGTCGGTTGAATATTCCTATAGATCTAGCAGTAGTAAAATTTCGTTTACTGTAAAAAGGAACTAAGTCGATTCATTTTGTTTTAAATTAGAACCATCTGCAATGCTTATGTAGTATATAACCTTAAAAATTATTTCGTTGTTTTTTATTGATATGTGTCGAATATAAAAACTATATTTTGATTTCTTTTGTACAAATGGAAGCAGTATACGAAAATGTTGAATCTACTAAGTGTAAGAAAAGTGTTAAATAACAAGAGAATTACAAACGAAACTTTATAAAAATAGCAAAAGTCAAGAGTAGCCTGCATAGAAATCACAAAGGGCAGGAAATTGAAACAAAATGTATTGGTCCACAATGTCGGTAAGAATGTACTTTGTATATTATACTACAAAATATTGTACTGTTTGATCTTCTTGTAGTAGTCATATGAATTGCTTTAATAAGATAACATAAACTAAAAGGACATCTGTTTCAACAGGTTTTATAACCTAAAAACAAAGGATGAACAAGATATTATCTTGTAGGGCCTTATACAAGTTAACCAAGTTTCTTATCGACGTCTGAGGAAGGAAAATGCAGTCGGTAGAAATCATTTGTATGTACATCACGTGCTACTTGATCATAACCGAGTAAAGATATATTTGACAGCAGTCTTAAGCTTACATTTAGTTAACTTATGCAGAGTTCATAGACCTATAAAGCACTTCTATTAAATAATGCAACACCTGGTGTTGTGAATAGATAAACTTTGAAAACCAATACTGTTCCAGAATTAGATATATTTCTTATTCGTCAAGATATATGTATAATCATTCCCGTGTAAAGAATCACATTATGCCGGCCGGTACTACATATCGTTACCTTGATTCTCTATTTAATGCGAAATTGATACCTGTATGGAATTCCAGAAATTAAATCTCAAAATTAAGTCCCAATTTAGGTGAAGCGGCTAAACGTGCCGTTACTGGTTTATAGTAGAAGATCAAGGAAATTATATAAAGCGTTACAAAACGTAATCGAAGATTGTCAGAAAAGTTGTACTATTGCTGGTCCATGCTTTGACTTGATGCTAAATGCACATCTACCAGAAGTGCCAAAACAAGACATGTTCTCAGCTGCTATATTAAGATTTTTTGTATACATGATGTAGTGACAGGTACATCTTTTTGCTACATATAGCATGATATCCTGGCCAACAAAGGCACATATGAAGTATATACCTTTTTACTTGATTATATTACGAGCTATGTAGAAGAATTGCGATTATTTTGCGACTGGCGATTAACTGTCCTGAACAGAATAAAAACAATACTTTGATCCGAATGAGTATGGAGCTTTTAGATGCAAAACATTTTCAAAAAAATGTACAGTATTATCCTTTGGGAGGACATTCTTTTCTCTCGTGCGATCGAGACTTTCGGTGGTTATCGCCAAATGTAAACTGATAAACTACGATAATTTTTTTTCAATTCATTAATGCACAGAAATAATTCCTTCCTCTAGTGCACATTGTAGGTTTACTGTAAAACAGCTCTGCAAGCTGTGAAATTTTAAACTTTAAAGACTGCGGTGGCTAACTTTCTACACATAGACAATTGTATTCATAGAATCGCAAGCAATGAGAGTCCCACGAAATCAAAAGGTCGATTTTGCAGTATCAAAATTTCATAGAGGGAAATTGATGGGTTCTAGGACACTCCTCACTAAAGCGCATTCACCATATTTTTAGAATCGCATTGTAAACATTTATATGGGGTTTCGCCGGTATGAGTAAGCGTTTGTACATTGTACCTATCGACTTTAGATTCGTTTTTAATCTCTAATTGCTGACTATCATTAGGTTATAATTCATTATGAATGTCAATTTCAATGTACACATCAGTTTCATCATTAGTAATTTCTTCCGTAATATCCAGATTTGTAGTTTCATCAAACACGGTAGGTTTTATTGAAATTATGTTTGAATCAAAATCTAAACACTTGTATGATTTATCAATTGCAGGAAGAGGCTTATGATCTATGAAGCCGGCCTTTTCCTTGGAGTAAGAATTATTTTCCAAACATTTGTAGGGTATTACGTCCGTATATATAATTCTTGTCAAAGTGCTGTTATGTGCAAAACTAGTATCATACTCAATATAAGTTTCTTCGTGACTTACATGATCTTCTATCTCGCTTTTAATTTCATCTTTAATTTCCAGCTGGTTGAGATCAATCGGAAATATTACACTTTGTAGAAAGTCAATCTTAATATTCACGTTAGTTTGAGCTCTTACTGTCTCTTCTGTAACTTCCCAATTTATGGGCTCAAATTTTATCAAATTTATTTCCATCTTACCACATAGTTATGTCTTCTATACGAAAATTTTTATACGGATCTAAAACTAATGATATGCATTGCATCGACAAAAAATTGACGATCCGAATAGCCTTACATATGTTATAAATATAATATAATCAAATTTGATTGCTATAAATGTGACATTTTTTATATTTTTATAATCTATTAATACATTAAATGTAAGGTATGAAATATTGGCGAATGTTTCGGACGATTTATGTTGCACTCAGCTTTCCTCTGTTTTTTGATAGAATAAATTATAATGTTGGCGAATGCTTCGGGGTCGATTTGCGGCTACTCAATTTAATCAATTCATATGCCGACGTCATCTGCCTTCAGCGATGACGTTGTTCGACAATTTGACAGCTATCATTTGAATAATCAATAATGCGGTTGAAATAAGTAAATGCTATATAGAGTAGATGTTGAAAATTCTGAGTGCACAGAACCTGTCCCGTCTCTGTGCAGCATGTCTGGCCAAAGTGACATAATCGATTTGAAGCTAAATGGCATCTGAAATAGATGCAATGAAGTCCTCATTTAACTAAAACTAGTTGATTTAATCAGATTAATTCTTTACGATATGACTACTCATCCGATTTTAGCCAAATAAAGTTATATTTACAATAGGGAAAAGAAATAAAGCCAATAAATAAAATAATATAGATTTATTTCACATATAAATTTCAGTAATATTCATCGATACAATATTTACATATTTAAAGATTGTTTACATTAAAAATATACAATTATTAATCATGTTTTCGCCGTTCGTTGTTTCTTTTTTTGTTGAAACTTGAATTAGGATATTTTTAACAGTAATAGTTTCATCTGCTTTGATATATGTATTGTATTTTGACTCGATCATTAAATGAAGCTATCTTCATATTTTATTTCGAATCGATGCCGATTTCTCAACTGGAAATTTATACTGCTTCTTCCAATTGTAATTTTACATTGACCCTTAATACATAAAAGTCCACTCTATATTTCTTAACAGTATTTTCAAACGATGTAACATGTATAAGATCAGCTACAGTCTTTAAGTGTCAAAAATATCATACGATGAGTGCGTAATTGAGAATTTTATATTTCCAATCTGCTAATGTTTGACTATTTACGTATCATTCAGTCAATGAACTCAAATTAGACATAATTTTATGGCGAACGTTGGTTTTTCAGCGTATATGGTTAATTGCACATAAGGCTAATACAGATGTACAAATTTATATAATTCTCTGAAGCAACGTGGATGATTTTAAATAAAAAAATTAATAAAATAGAGGAAATAAGAAAAAATAATAATAATAACATTATTGCTTTTGGAAACTAGTATCACTTTGTACATAATGTTGTATTCTGGGTAAAAGTTATTACAGACAACATGAATGATTTGGTGGATTACGTACCGGAAGAAAAACAAGAATATTAGCATAATATTATTAGTAATTGGATATCAAAGGAAAAAAAAATTACATTGTATTGTTTTATGAACTTGTTCTGCACAGATTGTGTTTCTTTTGTATTACAATGTAACAATAAATTAGTATTTTGACAAATTACTTGGATTTGTTTCAAAAAGGTATTAAGTTGGAAAAATGATTTTTTTTATAAATATTTTATTAAAATATTTTTGATAAGCTCATTTAATAAGCTGAAATAATCCCAAATAGAGGATTTAGGAAATCTAGAAAGTAGAATTCTAAAATCTAAAAATCTTATTTTTAGAAACACCAAAGTGAATGGTTTTTTCTAATTTACTGAAAACTAAAAACTGACAGGTCACTTTAATAATAAGCAATTCAGTTATTTTATTATTTATTCTCTGTCTAAACTATAAGATACTTTAGAAGATTTTTAATTCTGTTTGGAGTAATTAATTTTATTTTACTTTGTTTTGTTTTGTTTTTAATTTTCCATGCAATTTTCTAGTTTAAATAAAAAATTAAAATCATAAATACATTTTCAGTTTTAATCTCAGGAACTTAGATACTTTACACGTTGGTATTTGTTTTATACTTAGGTCGAAATGAGAGGTCTAACTGGAGTTATAAAATTTGATCATCAAGGATTCCGTAGTGATTTCGCTTTGGATATAATCGAACTTAGTCGTGATGGATTGAAGAAAATTGGTACTTGGAATTCAACCGAGGGTGTTAATTTTACGCGAACTTTTGGCGAAGCTTATACACAAATCGTTGAAATCATTCAGAATAAGACATTTGTTGTAACGACCATTCTGGTTGGTACTTCATAGTTTTATATTTTATGAAAATATTTATTACTATTCTCATATATTTAATTTTTCTAAACCGTTTTTTTAGAACTGAATATTTTTGAATTTTAAATTTAAGAATTGTTATTTGTTTAATTCAAATTTTTTTGATATTCGAATATTTGATTTGATTTATACATTTTTTGGGGTGTAGGATAAGCAAGCTCATCACAAGTGACTCTATTAACATTAGAAGCTACAATAAACTCGTTTTCACAATAAACTCGAGTGGTAAATCCGTTCGGGCCATAATACACCTTGTCGTCTAGGTAAGTCTTGGCGGATTAGGGGTTCGGACGGCTGCGCCACACGTAGATGTTTATCAAGTTTCTTCGTCACTACACTTCCACTTTTGTTATCCCTTTGAAATAGTTACAAAACTGTTTAATTATTGTCTAGTTAGTCCTGGGACTTCCTTCTAGCTCAAAGTCATACTTTCTTTTCATTACCAAGAACCACTAGGTGCACCCTTATTGGTTATTCAAATGTTATGCATACTATATTTTCTATTATTGTAGCATCTGCTTCTCTTGTCACCTTCTGCCGCTCCTGTGCCCACGCCGTAATAAAGGGCAGAGGAGGAGTGTGTCTGCCTCCTCCTCTGCCCATTTTTACTAAATAGGAAACAAAGCATCCGTGACCTATGATGTACTGTCTAGCCCAAAAATTTTGCTCACCATGAGCTCTTTCCAACCAAGGTCTTATTTGAGGCAATACATTATATATCAACCTATCATGATCGCAATTGCTATACTAGTTCTGCTAGTTTGAAAGCACATGATCCCACACCGATATACTTTTGCCTTGAGTCGATAACTTTCCTTTCTCTCCCATACTAGGAGTTGGATTGCGGGAGTTGCAGACAGTACATATAAAGCGTCGGTTGATGTTGTCATATGAGCTCCGGTTATTGATAGTCTTTTAAGTCTTCAGTCGTAGATTTAGCGTTCTCCCAACATTTATTGATTTAGCCCATACTGGGGCGCCATATAATAATGTTATCTGCGCTAACGAGTATATCAGTTTTCTTTTGGAAGTGCTCTGTCATCCCACTTTAGGTTTAGGCATAAGACGCACTACAGAAAGCTCACGTGGCTGCTTTTTCCGCCACTTCCTGTATATGTTTATTAAATCTCAAACCACAATCAAGTATTATGCCGAAATATTTTACTCTTTCTCTAAACTTTATTTGCTGATCTTCGTTTGAAGGGACCAACTAGCATAAGAGCTTCCGTTTTCTTCAGAGCCACACTAAGAGAGTTTGCTCTTATCCACTCACTTATATTTTTTAGACTTTTGTTAGCTATATTTTCTAGCTGTCTTAATTCTCTAGCTGTGATTTATATGGCTAATTCGTCGGCAAATCCAATAAATGTGACCTGCTTTTAGAAATTTAGTAATTAATATACGTATTCTTGATCGAAATTTGATTTTATCACCCTTCCACTTTTCCTTATCATTTCTTCCTGACTATTTTCCTCTGACAATGGTTGCAAAAACTTTCTATATCTTCTTGTTAGTTCCCCATATTCCTCCATATTCCTCCTTAACTATATAAGGCATTGGCTCTTCCCTTCTCCCAACCACTCTACCTTCTTTCTCCTTTCCATATATCTACACTCTCGAGTGTGTTTGGTGGTAGCAATTCCCTTGCTTTGTGCCTTTTGTCGTAATTTGTTTTTGTTATCTCCTTTTCCTCCTTCAGTTTTTGTAATATTGTTCTGCGGGTTGGCAGTTTTGGTTTTCATTTCTGTTCTTGTATTGGCATTCTTTCCTTTAAATTCCTTCCATATATCAACTCTACTGCTGATGCCCCACATGAAAAAGGTGTATTGCGATATGCGAGTAATCTTGCCCACGGAACATTACATTTCTTGTAAATTCCTTTAATTAGTTTTACTGCATTTTCTGCTAATCCATTCGACTGTGCATAATGAGGACTACCTGTCCTACTCTCAAAATATTTTTCCTTGCAAAATTGTTTGTACTCATAACTGCTAAAAGAGGGTTCATTATCCGATCGTATTACGTCAATTTCTTTATTGCATTTATTCGTCTCGTTCTTTTCAATAGTTTGACTTCTGTTTATCTACTATAATAATCTTGAATGACCAAATAATTTTGTCCTTTTAATTGATACAAGTGGGCTCCTATTATTTTTCACGGTCTAGCTGGAATTTCTAAATTTAATAGTTGTTTTTTCTGTTCGTTTTTGTTTACCAAACACTACTCACATTATATCACTATATTCTCTGTCTCCCTATTAATATTTGGCCACTATGTGGTGCTTTTGGCAGTTAGTTTTGATTTGTTTATGGTTTGCATATGAGGGAACCTGAAATGTCCCTCATGTGTATACTTCAGATATTTCTTTCTTAGGCTTTTTGGTACTATCAGTCTATCCTTATATAGTAATATTACTTTGTTGAAAATTTTTATTTCCTCCCTGTATTTGAAATATTAGGCTATTTCTAAGTCATTTTTATTTGTGTGGATCGGCCAGCCATTTAACACATATTTTGTAATAATTTTTGTTGTTCCTTTAATGATGCTCTTGATAAAACATCTGGTAAGAAAAAGTCCTTTCCTGGAACATACTTAATTTACCTATTTCTTTTGTTTTTAAGATTGTTACCACTGGTTTATGGTCTGTTCTTATCAAGAACTTTCTCGCTAGTTTAAACTGCTTCATCCTTTCACACGCCCACGTAATTGCCACTGCTTCCTTTTCTATCTCTGCGTATCTCTTTTCTGCTTAGTTGAACTTTTTAGAACAATAATATAGTGGTTACCAAAATCCATCATCTTGTTTCTGCTCCAGGACACTTCCTGCTCCAAATGCCGAAGCGTCAGCTTGAATTCTTGTTTCTGCTATCGTACTATACTTTGCAAAGACTGGTTTTCCATTGATTTCTTTTTTAAGTGCTCAAAAGTTTTTTGGTGTATTTCATTCCATGTAAATATTGTGCTCTTTCTTAATAATTCTCGTTTTCAATAATGGTTTAGTTTTCTCTGAGAAGTTTGCTATGAATGTTGATAAGTAATTCATTACACCTAAGAACCTTCTTAATTCGGTAATATTGTTTCATGCCTCACAATTAATAATTGTTTCGATGTAGCTATTATCTGTTGTTAATCCTTCCTTGTTGACTATATATACTAGAAACTTTATTTCATCTTTTCCAAATTCACATTTTTCTTTATTGAGTGTTATGCCCGGTGTTGGTCAATTGCGCGCAGCGGTTATGTCTTGATCATATATTTTTTACAACTTTATTAACATTTGATACATGTTCCTTCTCGTTTTGTCGTGATATAGCTAAATCGTCCGCAGTACACCTTTCAGTTCTGCTTGATTTATTGTTTTGGTAATAACTTTTTGGAATATTTTCCGACCATTTGAAATTCCGATCGGTAGTCTTGTATATTTAAATCACCCAAACGGTGTGATGGACGTCGTAAACTTTGTGATTCTTCTAATAACGAGAGCTGCCAAAATCCTGATGAAAAGTCTATTTTCGTAAATAATAAGGCTTCTTCCAACGTAGCTAACGCTTCTTCCACCGATGGGAGTTGAAATTTTTCTTTTTTCATATATTTATTGAGTTCCGTATAGTCTGCAACTTCGTATACCTCTGGTTGGCTTTGGGTGCTACCACTATTGGTGCACACCATTCTGTTGGCTCTTCTACTTCTATAATAATTCCATTTTCTTTCACTTTTATTAATTTTGACCTTATTTTCTCCATTAGTGGTAATGGAATGAATCCTTCTGGATGCTAACCGTATACGGTACTGCATTTCTCGTTATTTTTATATCATACTCAAAATCTGTGTGCTTTCCTACCTCAAAAAATTCCTGAAAACTCTTTTTCAATTTTTCTCTTCTCCCATTGTTTTCCATTTTTCTCTTCATTTCTCTTTATTAATTTTCCTTTGTATTAACTACAAACATTTTTAGCCTTTCTTCTATACCATTCCATCTAACCGGTACTTTTATTTTTCCTTTTACCTGTAAGCAATTGTTTATACCTTGTCCTACCAGTTGAGTAGTTGTTTTCATAAGTTTATTATTTTTCAATTTTCCAAAATCCTTTTCTAATAGGACGGTTTCGTCTGTCCCTGTATCTATTTAAACTTTTACTTATTTATTGTTCTTATTTTGTTTATTTTTCACATCGAACTTGAATCTGTTTTCGGGTCAATTTGCTCTTCTGATTTCCCGTTGAATATGCGCTTTGTATTGACGTATTCTGGCATAATGACTTATCCTGTTGCATTTTAGACATCGTTCATCACGTGCCAGACACTATTCCCACGCATGTCTTTCTTATAATCCACATTTTCTGCATCTCTGCTTACAGGTAATCATTATAACATGTCTAATAATATTCTAATATCACACCCAAAAAACGTCCTTCATGTTCTTCTTCTTTTTGATCACCCTTCATTCACAAGTTAATTCACACTATCCTACAGTCTCTAGTGCACTTGTAATTATATTTAATAAGTTCACATTTATTTTTTTATTGAAATTATTTACAGCGTCAAGATTTCTTTCAAAGAACCATCTTCAACAAGTATTTAGTGACAACTTTATTAAAATTAAAGGGCAAATTCCAATTAAGAATAATTAAGAACGTTTTAAATTAACTATTCGGGTTAATAAATTGTTTTTTTTTTATTTAATCGTATATGTTTTTCTTTTTGCTCTTATTTTAGAGTTCTCCATATACAATGCGGAAGGATTCCTCAGAGAAATTAACGGGAAATGCCCAGTTTGAAGGTTACGCTGTAGATCTCATTCATGACATATCTAGAATACTTGGATTTAATTATACAATTAGATTAGCCCCGGACGGAAGATATGGATCGTATAATAGAGAGACAAAGGTAAATATTATCGCGTTTTCTGTTTTGTTATTTCATTTTTATGAATTAATTTGTGACATATTCATGTTTTTAACAGTGTTTCTATTTCATCTTAATATGTCTATTTTATTCATATTGTCGAGTTGAATATTAGACGCGAACATACAGAGGGGTGCACTCGTTAGGGTGACACCGCTGGTATAAATGAACCAACCCTTCTGATCAAATTGGAGCTGATAGTAAAGTTATAATATATTATTTAGCCTAGAGTAGCTTGTGACTTAATGACGGTATCTTTTAGACAATGTGTACTTTATTTAAACGTGACAAGCGTGAATAAAAAGTAAAGTTAAAGACGATATAATGAGGTTTAACTTAAAGAAAACAACATTAAAATCAATGTGTCAGAATAAAATAAATCAATATTAAGGTAGGAGTGGGCACAGGTGGGCGGCGGGGCACAGGGGGGCGGCAGGGCACATAGGTCCACTCGATTTATTTTATTACAGGTAGCGCCACCTTTTGGAGCATGTCCAAAATAGCAAGATAGCCGTGCACTTTCTATTGTATTTCAGTTACAACTATGTCTATGTAGTGTGAAGGTCATGGTGAACAAAAAATTTATTTTAAAGGTGAGCAATGTTTAATTTCATATCTTAATCAAGAGTGATTATCACGTTATCATGTGTATATTATTATCTTTTATTAGACCCAACAAAAATACGACTATTTTACTATAAAACAAG
This sequence comes from Adranes taylori, assembly GCA_009867245.2. Lineage (NCBI taxonomy): Eukaryota > Metazoa > Arthropoda > Insecta > Coleoptera > Staphylinidae > Adranes > Adranes taylori. The sequence continues at coordinate 5,405 of WYDF02282127.1, read as the reverse complement.
CTGCTTATCGTAGGGGTAAACAAACGTTGAGTTGAGTAGCGCGCATTTAAAATGTAATTATGGCGCTCTGGCACAAGGGTCCTCTTACGGCCCTCTGTGTCCCAGAGCGATCCGCTGTGTCCCAAAGGTGGTTTTGAGTCCCACAATTTTTTTTTATTTATTTCTTATTTATTTATTAATATTAATATAAACGCCTTTTATTTTTAGATGGTACGTAACTACGTAAAGAAAAGACCAGAACCTTCGTGGACGGAGGAAAATATGACAAAAGCATTGAAAATGATAAACCGAAACGAAATTTCAGCTCGAAACGCATCTGAACGTTTTGCAATACCTAAGAGTTGTATTTTGCGACGGAAAAATAACTAATTGATGCCAAAAACTCCAAGGAACGACCGTTTTAAACAAGTTTCTACTGAACAACAAGATACTGAATTAGTGGATCATATTTTAGATTTAGAAAGGCGCTTTTATGGTTTAGCCCCTCTGGATGCTCGTCGATTTGCATTCGAGTTAGCAGAAAACATGCAGTTAAATCATCTATTTAACAAGACTGCGAAATTGGCTGGTAATGACTGGTTGTCGGAGTTTAAAAAAAGAAATCCACAACTTTCGCCTACTAGAATAGCACGAGCGGCAGGAATTAATAAGGATGTTGTATGCTAAGGATGTTGTACGATCAGTTTTAGAGGCCAATAATATTAAACCAGACCAGATATCTAACATAGATGAAACTGGGGTTCATTTAGTACCGGCCCCCAGAAAAATATTAGAACAAGAAAATATTATTAATCCTCGATAATCACTTTAGTCACAGGACTCTAGCTGTAATAAATAAAGCAAGAGAAAATAATATTTTAATAGTTACTCTTCCACCACACACCAGTCACCACCTACAGCCCCTTGACTACACTGTGTTTGGGTCTTTGAAACATCAGTATGCTAAGGAGTGTGTTTTATGGCACACTAATAACCATGGATCTCGTGTGTCATTATATGATATCATAGAAATCGTTTCGAAAGCATTTTTTCATGTTGCGACTATGGAGAAAGCTGTAAGAGGTTTTAAACGCCAGGAATTTATCCATTCAATAATCAAATCTTTTCTGACGAATGTGTTCTGCCTCTTGAAGTTACAGATATTTCGGCGGAGGAAGAAACTGAAAAACCGATATCTGCGGAAAATTTCCAAGATGACCACCAACCTGAAACTGAAAAGCCAAAGTCAGTTGCCCGTAAAAACAAATACCAAAATTCACAAAAGAAAGTTAGCAGAGCTCAGCATGCTGAGGAATTGACAAGTTCCCCATTTAAAGACCAGCTTATTGCGAAAGAAGCGACAAAAAACAAAATACCCAAAAGGCGAAACAAAACTTACTGAAAATGCCGAAGGAAAGCTGTATGAAATGAAAAAGAAAACCATGGAAGAGAAAGTCGTAGAGGTTTCAAGTAGTGATAGTGAAGAGGAAGACACTAACACCATATGCATTTATTGTCCAAGCAGGTATGGCGAATCAAGGGCAGGGGAGGGATGGATTCAATGCCAAAATTGCAGAGGCTGGGCACATGATGCTTGATCAGGAGTGTCGGAGAACGATGAAGAGTTTCTAACTGTAAAATGTTCCTAGGATTATATTTAAAAATTAAACATTTGAAATAAATATTTGTTTTCTAACTGTAAAGTTTCTAAATTATATGATTTCTGCAAACAATAAGGCTTTTTCTCAAAATTCTATTTGAAAAATAATTATTAAGCGCATGGTTCCAATGTTCCAGTACTAAGTCCCCTGTGACCCATTACTAAGGGGCACATAGGACCAGCGCAGAGTATACAGAAAACAGCTATAGTTGTTTGTTGTTATTATTTATATCAATTTTATGAATGGAAATCGGTAAAGTAATGTGTATACTAGAAATAGTTAGGTGTAGTCATTGTTAGTGATTTATTTTAAGGAATATACATGAAAATTCCTTAAGGGGTCCCCTGTACCTCCTCCTCCCATAGTTACTAAACAAAAATTAACGCGTGCTAATTAATTCTGGATAAATTGTTAACATTAGAAAAATTATAATTCAACAATGTTACATATGGGTCCACACAATTCCTTTTATTTATCCTTAACACAAAAACCAATTCAACTACGAATTAACTCAATAAAAATTTAGATCACAGTACTTCTTATAACAGGACTACTCTAACAGATTGTTTAACTGTCTACTTAAAATCACTTGAGACATTAATTTATTTAATAATTAATTTTCTTTCTAACACTTGATTAATTTAATATTTTAACTTCTCATTCAAACCGACAATGGTTCCCTTGTATTTTTAATTGAAAATATACTTTTAACTAAACTTTTCTGTCAATACTTCTCACTAGATTTCCCCTAATTATAGCAAACTGCTATTATCTATTGTACTCTCACTTATTCACCTGTAACCCACTCTACTAATTGCTTTCGTTCATTATTGATTTATATCAAATCAGATCAGTTTTCCTACTTTCGCTGATGACAGCGTCACACCGTACGCTTTCGCTGGCTATTGATTCATATCCAATCAAAGACGTTCTCCTTATATTTGATAATTTGCATAATTAACATCATTGTAGTTATTTTTTCAATTGACAAAAAATAATGCTGCTCTTTTCTTAGTTCTACTTATATGCAGGTATCATGTCCAAAATGTTTTAAATTATATTTCATTCCATGAACTCTAATGAAGTCTAAGTCTAACGTTCAAATGATTCTAAGTGTTAAATAACATTTCAGCTTACCAAGCTACTTATGTAGCGAGCAAACTACTTAACTAATAACAACATTTAATAGAATCTAGTCATCTTGAATAATTAGATGACTAATGAATATTAAACGAACAAAAGTATATGCAGTAAAATTAAATTAAAATGAGGACAAATATTTTCGATATATCTCAGAAGTTAAAAAAATCGAACATTCGAATAAATTATATTGTATAGGCGACTATTTTTGAATTGTTTTTTTCAAAAATCACATATATACAGACTGTTTTTGTTTTGCAAACTTTGATGTCCAGTTTCCCGAAAACTTGCCGTATTTTTTTAATGTTTTTCTCAAAAGTTCCTTTAATATTCACAAACGAAATTGCACTACTTTAAATATCTATGTTCCTATGACAATTAAAAAAATGGCACTTGGGTAAGACTAAGGAAACTCAATTTTGCAGATGTAAACAATTAAATATACTGAACCGGTTTTAAGCAATAAAAAATGTGTATGTGGATCCAACTTTAATGACTCGAAAGATATATGCCCTAATATCTTAAAAACTACCCATTGGTTACCATGGTAGCCGGAAGTTAAGATATAAATGAGCATAATTCTTGAACAATAGTAGACAGAAGAAATCTTATAAGAAAAATATTTTACCTATTAAAAGATCTATAAGATGCTACTCCTGCAATTTAATAAATGTTGTTATCAATGGCGGGTCCAAATGATAAATGTGCTTATTTATCTATTATGCCCGAATAATGTTATCTAATTTTTAAGTATAATTTAAATTTTGAATAAAAAGGAGGTTTGAACTTGGTTAAACCCCTCTCCTAAATTCGCCACTGATTATTGTTTTAAAAATGGAATTTAAATAAATGTTTGATTACAAGTATTATTTACTATTTTAATGTTGTGTAAGACTACTATGGATGGTAAAATATTAAATTCAAAGACATGCTAAATACTCTTTTCTAGTGTGGTTACAGCTGTGGGTTTTTGTGCTAATCGATTATTACCTTATACAACTATTGTGCTAATTGAATTTAATAGACGACTAATAAGGTGACAGTCAAAACTAAATAGATAAACTTTTGTTTTATGCAAGATATAATATAACGTATGACTTCAAGTATATGAAAGATGGGGTGGCGATCATATCCACGATTTTTTCTAAGATTACAAATTTTTCATCCGATTAAAAATATACAATTTCTCAATTTTTGCAAAATACTCATCTACGACGACTTTGATGCCATTCTAATTCATCGAACATAATTCTTCTCTACGGATGTAATTATAAAAATCGTTTGATCTTATACATATTTAAAGGAATGGGATGGAATGATGAAGGAGTTATTGGATCAAAAAGCTGACTTGGCAATAGCTGATTTAACAATTACATATGATCGTGAACAAGTCGTTGATTTTACAATGCCATTCATGAATCTTGGAATTAGTATCCTGTACAGGAAACCAGTTAAGCAACCGCCAAATTTATTTTCTTTTCTCTCACCTTTATCTTTGGATGTTTGGATCTACATGGCTACAGCTTATTTAGGAGTCTCTGTTTTATTATTCATTTTAGCCAGGTATTTAACAGATTTCATAATTAATATTTCTTTCTCAAATATGTGAATAATGTTTTAATAATTAGTGAAAGTCTTAAGTGTTTGGAGCTGACGTTAAATAATGAAACAGTATTCCAACGTTCCAAAAGTTTAATAACACTATTTTGTGTTGTTTAACATGTTTCGATAGGATTAGTCCTATAGTACTATTATTGTCAAGCTGAAGATTTTATAAAGTTAGTTTTAACCTTAAAAATTATATTGCAAGGTTTTTATTTCAATTTTCATACCCGACGTCAAGCCTTACTTATTCAAAAAATTTCTAGCTTAAAAAACCATTTTTATGTTAATTCTAATGACGAAAGGAACAACAAAATGTTTCTAACTTTGGAAATTAGTGTATAAAAATTAAATAGAAATGAAAAATATTTTCATTTTCAATACGGTTTCAATTTTATATTTGGTATCATTTTTGGTGTGATTATATTGTCGCGTTTAAAAAGGGGTGCTACATGGAATGAGATTAGTTTTCACAACATTTTACGTTGCAAAACCCGATTCTTAAAGGGATCAGAAAATATTACTATTACTTAGAACCAATGGTAGATCAAACGGTTTTACTTATATTTAGGGTGGACATAACAATAAAGACATAAAACTTGACTTTATTAGTTATTTAAGGGGTAATTTAACTTATATGCTACGTTCAATTCAAGCTTATTGAAGAGACCGTTGTCTGTGTAAAACTGCTTTAAATAAGCAAGTCCAGTATATTAATTTCAATATTCTATGTTCAAACAATCTATTTTCACAAATTAATTATTTCTTTTTCTGGCAATAATGATTTAGAGCAGGAGTCGGCAACCTTTTTCGGACGGCGGGCCATTTTCAAAATAAAATTTTTTATGCGGGCCGCATATTCAAATGTAAATTAAATAGTGCTTTTATACCATATACGAGTATAAATATTATTAAAAATAAATATAGAAAAAATTTATTTTTCATCGACATGCTATAATAACAATAATGTCAGAGAACAAAAATTTTACAATTCTTAAAAGGGAAAAAAAAGAAAATACAATT
>WYDF02282116.1:0-17013 GCA_009867245.2 Adranes taylori | reverse complement strand
TATATGTATATATATATGTACAAGAAATGGTGGCATGTATTCATTTTGTACACCAACATATTATTTACTGGTAACTCCAATCAATTTGCCATCAATTGCACATATTGGAATTTTTAGTAACAAAACTGTTTTTTAACGACACAATGATAAAAATACACGCTTTTAAGAGACTATAGACCGAACACGGCAGTCCATTGCGATTGTTTTACAATGCACCATTAGAATGAAACTGTTACATGCACTTGCCTGATGAGTATGCAAATACATCGAAACGAGATCTCGTCGTAAGTTGGTAACATTTTTCAATTTCGCAATTAATCGGTGTGAACCGATCGAAAAACAACGGTGGTTTTTAATGAGTCAGCAGCGTTCGCGCCTACCTATTTGGTTTCGACCAGTTTTTTTTAGAGTACAGCAAATGGGAGAAACAGCAGTGCGTTATCAACCTCAAAGTCTGATCATCTTCTATCAGTCGTTTCTGTTTGCAGATCCGCCTTAAACGAGCCAAAAAAGGTAGTAGAAGACTAGCAGTGATCGGTGGGACAAAATTTACCAACTTGCGTTTTGCAGGCGATGCCACACTTATAGCTAAAAATCGACAAGAGCTAGAACGATTAATAAACAAATTAGAAATCGTTAGAGGTTCCGGCTAAAAATCGGCTAACAAAACTAAGGTTATGATTCTAGATCGAAATCATGATAACCACCCCGATACATAGTTCATGGCTGTCAGGTTGTACACCAAATTACTTACCTAAGTTCACAAAGAATTCAACTAAATATGACGAAGAATTCAACTAGCCAGGGCGGCCATGACGTAATATGGCGTGACCAAATAAACCGTATCACTAAAATCAATCTTGTCGGAACTGTTGTGTTTCTGTCGTGCTTTACGCTTGAAACATGGACGCTTAGAACTGCTAGGCGCCTTCGAAATCTGATGCTAGAGAAGATTGTTAGGAATTCCATGGACAGCACGGCAAACTAATGTTTCTGACTTAAAAGAAATACAAGCATCGCAAAGGCGCTCTAGCAACGTCTATAAAGGAATACTCACGTTTTTCGGTCACGTGAGAAGAGGTGGCAATATGGAAAATTTGGTAATACAACGCGAACCACAAGGCCAACGACTACGTGGTAGATCACCGATCAGCTGGACTGATCTGATTGAAATTCTGCTAAATACCAACTTAGAAGATTATTACTAGTTCCATGGACAGTCCGACGAACTAACATTTCTGTCTTAGAAGAAATACAACCATCTCAAAATCTGTCCTGTAGCAAAGTTAGTATTCAAGGCAAGCCAAAAGGCCAACGAGGAAGCGGTAGATCACCGATCCTCTGGATTGATCCGATTGGTACTCGTATGAGTAAAAATAAAGAACGTTGGAGATCAACAATACACGCCGTCATACGATCTATTGAGGAAGAACCACAACCACTACTCGTCGATCACGACATTGGACAAAGATGATGATGATAAGACGATGGCCCCTTAACAAAATACAGTTGTATTTTCGAGTAAAAGGGTCTACTAACCATATGTGTCGTTGGGTTAAAAAGATTCTTCGAAAGATAAATACAATTATATCATAGGAAGAATACATTGCTTTATATAAGCAAGCGAGGGCAGATTGCCATATTTTCGACACGAAAATAAATTTATCGAATAACTTTTAGAAATAATCAGCACAATGATAAGAATATTTATAATAAAATTGTTGACAGAAAAAAGAAGTTAGCAAACTCCTCAAGATCACGTTCGATGTCATCATCGTTAATAATGTATGAATGGCAACTCTTTGTGGCGAACATTTTGAATTTAAAGAAAGATACTACGTTTACAGTCGAAAAGTGACGTCCAACTCTATGAATTCTTAGACGAAGAGAAAATAATTGGAAAACAATTTTACTTTCTGTACATAAAAAAATATGTGCTATTATGTACTTCTTCTGTCGACATCTTTCGGCGTATAGGTCCATGACCGACAGATTTTTGTGCGATGTTTGAAAATTCAATATGTGAAGATTTTTGTGCGATACGTGAAAATTCACAAGCATACTACATGTGGATAAAGGATCTAAAATAATAAAACTAAGGATAAGAAAAAAGGTGAGATTAATGAAAAGGAGTGATGATATTTAGAGAACAAAATTTGTTATAGAAATTATTTATATTAAATGCATTTAAGGAGCATTGAAAAAAAAAAGATGCTTCAGGTCACCTGCTTGACCGCAATCACAAAGGGGACTAGATTTGATACCAATTCTATTCAGATGCATAGGAAAACATGCCTGACCCATTCTAATTCTATTAACAAGTGCAGAGACTTTTCTTGATGTAACTCTTAATTCATTAAACCAAGGTTTTTTTCTTACCAAAGGAATTTCTCCTTTGAGTTTATCGTTGAAATATACATAGATGAGTTTAAAAGAGTATTAATTAGAACGCCCGAGTCTCAAAGTCTGACTAATATATCAGATTTTTCGTTTCTGGCAATCCACCAAAGGGATATACGAAATACCTTATTGGAAGCATAATATAAACTTTTTTATCTTCCAGATAAATGTCGATGTTTTGGGATTAATCCTTTCATTTAAAGACACTGAATCTGAAAAAATAACTGATTTTTGGATTTCATGTATTGATGAGCTCAATACATTTTAAGATAGAGAAAGCTTCAGATGAGAAAATATCAAATGTTATGGATGGATTTTTTGACGCCTGAGCTTGTTAGTATCCATATAAATTGGATAAGCGTAGTCAAGACAGAAATGAAGAAATGAATTATAAAACAGATGGATGATGGAATCCGCTCCCCAATTGGTTCTACTAAAGTATTTAAGAATATATATTTTTTTAAAGCAGGCTGTATAAAGATGATTAACATGATATTCAAAAGGCAGTTTGGAATTCAAGTAGATACAAAGACATTTATGATAAGAAACATTTAAAATTGTGTACCCATTAGACGTAATCTGTATTGCATGTGTAGGACAAGATTTTGAAAAAAGAAAAAATTGCATTTTTGCTAAGAAATAGTTAACCCCAGCAGATATAAATAATTGAACAAATTTAAAGTGGGGATTGAAGATTATTTTGGATGTGTACTATTATTAATAGTCTAGTATATGAGTAAACATCTGCATTTGGTGTGAAGAGAAAAGAATTTGCCCATTTCACACAGACATATGTTGAAAGTGTGGGACTTAGCACCGATCCTTGCGGCAGCTCAATCCAGGAAAAGCGCACAAGTTCGGATCCCCATATAAAGAAATTCGTTAGAATGACATCAGTTTGTGAATTATGGATATAAAGTGAGATCACTTGTGTTTTTACTTCGTTACTACCACATATAGTACAATTGTTAAGATTGTAACTATAGTTTCAACCCTTTCAGACCATCATCGGACATACAAACTAGATGTTCTAGGGTTCTATTATTGGGGTATTTTAGATGACCATATTGGTATTACGAGGGATTAGATTAGTGATGTTAGATGTTAACGTACAAGGGGAGAGTCAACAACTAGATAAACGGGAGCAACAACACGACTCTCTCCCTGTTTATTTAGTTGTTGACTCTCTCCCCTTGTACTTTAACAACTAACATCACTAAGTCCAATCCCTCGTACCGCCAATATGGTCACCTAAAACACCCCAATAATAGAACCCCTAGTCTGTATTTCTGGAGATCGCCCGAAAGGGTATAAACTATAGGCACAATCTTAACAATTGTACTATACGTAGTAGTAATGAAGTAAAAACACTTTCAATTGATCTCATCATGGATTACCACGAAGTAACGCTTGACTCATTCAATCTATTGATTAAAAGTGATTTGGGAAATTAAGTTTATGAAGAATAAAACACATAATAAGAGGATTAACATTGTCGAAAGCTTTATGAATATCTATGAACAATATACCATAGCTTTTCTTTTGTGTGAAACTATATGATGTCACAATCATGACTGCCGCGTGCGGGTGTGCAGGTAGTGCCACGCACACGGGCGCTTCATCGAAGGAGCGCCATTTCGCCACGATAATTTATATAATTTTTATGTGTTAAATCTAAGGTAACATGAGACATCTGATATATCTCTCTGAGTACGGTGGGAGTGAGAAGTTTATATCTAATATATAATTTGCTAATTCAACGGAATCAAGCATTGAAAAAGAACACTATATTTCTGTTATTTTCTTCTTTACGCAATAGAGCCACTCTTTGCGTATAAGTTGTTAAAGACAAGCTACGGTAGTCTTTATTTCCCCACCACCGGCACAACTCTCACAACGTAATAGTTGCCTGTAGTAGCTGGTTAATACTGGACACTCGAAGCGGCAAATGCAAATATATTCTAGTCAAATTAATTATCTTTAAATACAGTACAGAATGGATGATTTCTCTAAATATTTATTTTCTAAGTCATTCTTTTTGTTTTTTGCGTTTACTTTCGTATTGGGTTATAGAAATATTTTTCTTTAATAATTTTCTAGTTTTTGTTTCACTGGGTATTTTTCAGAATAAGAACTGTTAGTTTTAAAATTTAGAAATTTATTGAATTAAATTAATAAAATCGATAAAGAAATTCAATAATGATTAATAACATAACTGACTCTCCTAAAAGATTGCAGGATTTTACTACATATGTCTATTAAAATCTCTATATACAATCGAGCAATAATCCAGTTTGGATCTTATGAATGCCTTATATAAAAGTATAAGATTTTTAGGTTCTGTTCCCCAATAGAAGGAGGATAAAGATCTAAGGTTGTAAGCTTTGACGTACAGTTATTAATCAAATAATTGATGTACAAATAATCGCCATGATTATAATCGTCTTGGAGATTTATTTTCTAAACACGTACATGTGGCCTAAATCTACAATTTTCGGGCCTTGATCAAAATGTAAACTATTACATTCAAATTAAGAAGATAACATTTAATATAGAAAACCATGCATAAGAAAATTGGCACAAAGTATGATTTATGGACAGTGTATGATTTATAGCGCCTGCTGCACATCTGCCAAACGTAATGTTATAGCAATAAGTAAACATAATCGACATGTAATAAATAAACAAATGCCCGGCGTTCATAAAACATTCAACATTGAAAATAATGAATGTACTTGAACGTCAAACAAACCAACCAATTCATGAATGGGAACTCCATTGATTACGGTTCAAATTGAATGATCTTTCCTAATGACAATCGCCCGAGCAGAATACAATGATAGTTTGAGAAAATTGTTTTTTTTTCAACAAGTGATTTCATTAGTTTCATTTAGATGAAAAATAAAGAGCAAATCCTAAAAATGGTGGACATAGACACACCATATAAATGTATGTACAAGCGTATTGCATTTGTAGATGTGCCCAGTGCGCGTGTATTTCCCGTATTGCTATGGGTGTAGCAAATGGGAGCAAAGCATATTTAACATGAAAAATTGTACTTACTCTTCACACGTATCGGTCATGATTTGTCTTCAGGTGCAATCTACTGCTTCTTGCACTTTTCCCGATTAATACCAACATTGTTTAACAACATCAAATCAACTGTACAACGGAAAGACTTTCATTGAACTAAACCGAATTGAACTAAAACTGACTAAAACACTTCTACGAAACTGCGGTTATGTAGTTGTGTTAACAAGAATATGACGCTGTTGTCAAACCTACGCACTAGATGTCAACACGACTGCGTAATGCAGTGCTGTCATATTCACAATAAACTATTTATGTAATTACTAAAAATGAATTATTTTAAGACTTAACTAAAATAATTGAGTTTAAAATAAATATATTTAATTCTTCTTAGATTCATTTTTATTTTAAAAGTACGTTTTATAAAGTACATTCTAAAAAATAAATGTCATAAATTATTCTACTGTTTAAGATAAGGATTTGACTACATTGCACATAAAATTTGTGGATTTTTATCAGATGGCAGCACTTCCAAGTACAGAATTTAGCGCGCTTAAACCATTCATAATAGTTTCTTTCTGATAAATTTATTACTTACGATTTCATTAATAATATTGTATAAGTTTTGCTACTCATTTCCACATTGTATTATCATTGTTTTTTTAAGTTTCATTCATCTTAACACGAACATAATTTTAGAAACATTATTATTCAATTACGTGGAATCATATTTATAGCACATATAATTTATATGTAAAAGTATTTGCTAGACCTAATAAAAACTGTTTCTATTATAATTTTTTGTTGTAACACAGTAAAAAATTCGAAATTATAGTAGAAATATTAAATAGATATTTATGTTAGAACCATTATACAAATATTAAAAATACTTTTAAACAAAAATGTAAATATATTTTGATAATATCGTATGCAAGTGGCGCACGTTTCGAGTCATATTAACAACCTTCATCAGGGCGCTTCAAAAAATTATTTTAAATAGTTTAATTGTGGAAAATAATTTTTTGACGCTTGACGTGAACATTACATTAAACATGCGTAAGTTTTTAGACTCAATAACTTAAGTATTTAAGTTTCCGTAACAAAATTAATATGTTCTTTTTTACAAGCTCATGACTTTTTGATGGTAATTCATTGGCAATATTTAAATATCAGTTTAGCTAAACTACCATTTCCCGTTGTCGGAAGTGGCTCGCAAACGTGTGCATTTGCAAACGAGAACATAGTTACTGGTAGTTGCCTTTATATAAGCAAAATGACTCGAAAAATATTGTCAAATGAAGATCTCATAAATATTTTAGAAAACAGTGACAACGAAGATGATTTTGGCGAGCTGGACGCCGAACGTGATTTCGGATGGGTTGAAAGTGACGAAGAAAATACTATAACCTGTAAGTTGTTCATTGTAGTCCTTGTATTAGCATTGAATCATCTGTATTTTAGCTGGTGCTATTGCTGAAGATGCTGATGACGAATTACCAGTAGAACCATCAGCAAAAATTGCGAAAACTATTTATAACTAGCAACGTAAAGACTTTATACCCATTATACATGATTTTGAGGACAACAATTCCGGACGTAAGATTGAAAATTTACGTGAATCCTCAAGTCCACTTGAAATCTTCGAATGTTTTTTTACCAATGAGATAATGACAATCATAGCGGCTGAAAGTAATAAATACTATGAATATTTATGCAAACAAGGTGCTAGCAATAGTTCTAGTATGAAACGTTGGAAAACAATCGATTACCAAGAAATGTACTGCTTTCTGGCTGTAAGCTTGTTAATGCCACAACTAAAGAAATTGAATGTAAACGGTTACTGGTCCACGGATTCCTATCTAACAACTCCAATATTTTGGCGCCTTATGAAGAGGGATCGCTACTTACTTATTTTGAAATTGCTTTATCTTACGGACAACGACGCTGAACCTGATAGTTTACTAAAAATTAGGATTATTGTCGATCATTTGAAAACTAAATTTAAAGCTCACTTCTATCCATCCAAAATCTTTGCATAGATGAAAGTCTATTATTATATAAGGGTCGTCTCTTTTCTAAACAGTACATTCATCAGAAAAGGCACCGATTCGGTCTTAAATTATTCTTACTGTGTGATTGTGGAACGGGATATTTGTTGGACTTTATTATTTGTACCGACGTTACCACAGATGTCAAGGAATATAAGGACGAAAATCTGGAGATATTGTAATGACTCTTCTAGAACCTTATCTCAATAAAGGGCATACACTTTTTGTGGACAACTGGTACTACAGCCCTTTGCTGTTTTCACTCCTTCATGACAAAAAGACTAATACCTGTGTTACGGTAAAGTCTACAAGAAAGCATAAGCCAAAACTTTCAGAAAAACTGAATCGTGGTGCAGTTGTATATCAATGTACAGACAATCTTCTGCCATTGAAGTGGCACGATAAACGTGAACTACGCTTGCTAACAAGTTGTAACATAGCAGAATTGATTTTTTTGCTATACAGTGCTCCGAGCGTATTTATTCGCGACAGGGCGACTGCTCCAAGAGTATATGCTCGCACGCGACAATTTCGCTGCTCACAGGGCTACGTACATTTAAAACAGTGGCGCGCAGTGAAAGGGTTAATAATTCTATATTGTAAAACTACAAGAGAAATATATGTCCAGAAGTTCCCAAAATATTCGACAACCTTTTTCGAACTCTTTCTTAAACGCGGGAGCATTCTTGTGGTTTTGGAAACAGCAATATTCCCATGTTTCACCAACCATCATATCATACACCAAATGAAAATGGAAGGATCCATTGAAAAGGGTTCTAGTGTACATCCGTACGATTTCAGTTTTCTTTTTGAGTTGTATTTTCATTATGGAAAGTTTACTCCTTTTGTAAAATAGTACCACCAAATTTTATTCCAATCGGTTCAGCAGTTCAGAAGAAATTCTTCGGTGTGCAAATTTAATCTTACAAGCACTAATTAATGAATTAATTCCTGTTACTCCGGTGTGGAGCATAGGGCACACACTAGAGCTCTCCATCTGACCCTGTTCGCTGCCATTCCCTTGATCTTTGTCCAGGACCTTCCAATGGCTGCCACCTCAGAGTTGATGGTCTAGCGCCACGTCATTTTCTCCCTCTTCACCTACCTCCTTAGGGTTCCAGTCCAGGGCCTGATTTGGAATGTGTTGTGGACCTCTTCTCAAAATGTCGCAGATGCATCTCCATTTCCGCTCCTTTATGATGATCTCAACTTTCCGTTGTTAAGTGCCCTGCCAGAATGATTCATTAGAAATAACATTTGGCCACATAAAATTGCTCTCAAGCATTCATTTATGAAGATTTGGACACACCATATGATCTCCATTGTCACCTTCCAAATCTCACACCCATAAAGAACAATAGACTTGAGAACTCCACACTGGTCGCAGCTGGGCAAAGGCCCCATTCGGCCTTTTTATTCTGTTTTCAATGTCCTCTGTCGCGCCTCCGCTATTGGTAACGATGCTGCCTAGGTAGCACAAGCTTTTCACTTTTTCAATCTCTTCTTCCAAGCTCAATGTCCTCTTGTTTACCCTGAGCTCTTTGGTCTTGGCCGTGTTGATACTTAATCCTACTCTCCGAGCTTCTGTTTCAATGTCCTTAAGCTTCTCGTTCATATCCTTCAGAGTGTGGGTCAGAAGGCAAATATCATCAGCGAAATCCAGGTCTTCCAGGCGCTCGGTCAAAGTTCATTGTATTCCCCTCCTCTTATGATCGGCCACGTTCCTAAAGACCAGGTCCAGCAGAAATAACAGTGGTGGAAGCAAACATCCTTGCCGCACTCCTGAATCTATGTTAAAGGACTGTCATCACTAAGAGACTGCCATCATGCTTCATTTGGCAAGTATATCCTCTGTACATCATCTTCACAACGTTGATCTTTTGTTGTGATAGTTTTTCAAGTTTTTCGACTTTTTCAATTTTGAAAAAAAATTTTATAAAAATTTCCATTGTTTTTCCAGATGGCTTCGCGCTGGATCGTACAAACATAATTTTTTTAATCAACGAATTCGCGTCAGGCACCCCGATATGATTTGCTTGACCGTCGGAGTTGCCATCAATGTTCGGTTGGAGTTGTCATCTTTAGTGTCAATTTCCAAAATAATACATTAATAAAGTTTCCTTAATCTGAAAAACCATATTTCTGGCAACCTGTAAGACTTCGTTCAGTGTGTTTTTAGGATATCTTCAAGGTTTTTACTACTAGTATCGCATTCATAAGAAACTATGGTTATTTTTTTTTATTAAAAATATTTTTGTAATTTCTGATAGCGTGTACTACACTAGAAGACCATTTAATTTAAAAAAAGTAATTACAATATACGTACATCTGTGATCAATTTAAATTCATTATTTCTTACTTAAATCAACATTTAATGGGAAATGATTCGTCTTTAAATACGTAAAAAAAAAATTCTTCTGAAACTTTTGTATATTTTATATTTAATGTACCAGCTTAATTAAAAATTTATAATCATAACAGTACGTAAAAGTAATAATACAATTTTAAAGAATTTATAATATTATCAATAAAGCATTCACAAATTATAGTACCAGGGACCTTCAAGTCATAATTAATAATAGTCTCATTATCCAATTGTTTTAATTCTCAAAGAAATAATTATATTTCTTTGTCTATTTTCAGGAAAAATAGTAAACAAATAAAAAAATATTTTTGAAATGGTAATAGTTAAAAACTTTAATGAGGCGATAGAATTAGCAAATAGAATATCGAAGAATACCCAAATCAAATAACTATCCAATGTCTTTGAGAATTTTATGAAAAACGAAAGTAGAATTACGCTATCGTTACGGATATAAATAATTTCGCCACTTTTAAGATGTGCCTAGTATAAAGCGGTATACAACTTTGAATTTCCGTTATCAGGGCCCAAGGCGATGTTAAGAGCTTTGAAACTCAAATTCTATGCTTTTTATCTAAATTTTTCTCGATTTTATAATTTAAATTTTGAGATTTTATACAATAGTTGACATCTTTTAATTTTTAAGGTATCAAAAATTTTAATTAAAACTAAATCTATCAAATTTAATAAAAGTCTATAAATCCAATTTATCTGTCAAAAATTGAGTTCACAATCATCAATCATCGAATTAGTTTGAAAGCAGTCAAGAATGAAATATATTTATGCGTCCGTTTTAATACCATATTAAACGAAATTTAAACTCTTACTCCATCGTCTAAATTAACACAATGTAGCAGACTCCAACCTAAATTTGACACTTCTAGAATTAACTTCCTTTCAAATTTAACTGTTGACAGGTTTATATGTTTTAACTCAATTTATAATTTTTTTTTTAGTTAAATGGTAATTTGTCACGTATTCAGATGAAAATACGCCAAAAATTTTATAAGGAATCATATTAGTACGATATCGAAGAGAGCAAGGAGTGTGATGGATAGAATTAGGAAAATGTGGGAATGGCTTATGAGTCTGTAAGATGAAGTTGATGATTATAGATGTGTGTGTGAGGAGTGTTATGATGTATGGAGCGGAGGATGGACTGTACGTGAAAGAGACATGATTGAGAGAGTGCAAGCATTTTGTATTAAAATTATTCTTGGTGTTGACAGGTCAACGCCTTACGAAATTGTGCTACATGAAACAGGGAAACATAAATGCTGGGCTGTATGTGTAAAAAAGATGGTGAAATTTGAGAGAAAACTATGGATGGGTGAAGAGCAGAGACTGGTGAAGGAAATTTATATAGAGGGACTGAGAGATAAGGATAAAGGTGGCTGTAGGAATAGGTGGTTAGATAATAGAAAGAAAATGTGTGAAAGAATTGGGTGGTCAATGAGTAGATTGGGAGAAAGGATTATAGATGGAGAGGAATTTGGGAATGAGCTTGTTGAGAGAATATTGGTTTGGAGAAACAAGAGAGAGCAGAAAGGATAAGAAGAAGTGGGTTGAATTATAAATATGATTGAATAAGTGTTGAAGAGGGGATGACAGAGTATTTAGGATCCGGAAAGAGTATGAACAGAAAAGGATGATTGCGAGATTTAGGTGTGGTAGTGAAGAACGAGGTAATAGATACTGGATGAATGAGCAAGAGAGGAAGTGTAGAGCTTGTGGTATGGGTGAAGAAAATTGGATGCATTGGATGAGAGATTGTGTAAAGATGGAGTGGACGGAGGAGGAAAGAGTGATAGGAGAAAATTGGAGGCGATGTGTGGGACAGGATGGGGGTGAAATGAGTATAATGGAGAAAGTGGTGAATGTAATAAATGGAGTAGGAGGTGAGGTGCAAGATTGAGGTTACTATTTGGGGGTGGGGGCGTGTGAGGGAGAAACGAAAATATGGGATGAGAAGGAGAAGGGATGGGAAGTAGAAGGGCAAGGCATATAAGAGAGGGGGTAAGGGGAAAGAAATAGTTGATATTGTAAAGAGATGCAGTGTATTGAAGAGATGTATGTAGTAATAGAAAGATGGGACATAGCCTTACTTTACCCTAGGAAAATAGTTTCGAGGGTTTATATAGAAGTGAAAGGTTGTTGTGTTTTTAGTGGACTAGCAATGATTTATGGATTTGCATTTAATTTATGCTCATTTTTTTTGTTTTTATTTTATTATGTTTTTGTTTGATATACCTTTCTATATATTTCAGCTTCGGTTGGGATATTACTTTTTCTTTAGTTATGTAAATACGATGTAATATTTGCCTTTATTATTATGTTTATATATATATATATATATATATATATATATAGATAATATGCCAATAAAGGTTGTTTTTTTTTCGCTTTGTAGCGTGCACCTCCAAAGAATCTCATCTTCAGCCCCTTTAAAAAGACGACGTCATACACGAGATTCTTCTTTGGGCAGATGTTACGTAACGACTCTCTAAACAATAGAGTACGTCCTTACGTCATTGTCGGATCGTGTGACCGAAGTAAACTCAAAGTGCCCACGATTACGGCCTTTTGCATCCGACTTGCTAATTCTTCAGCTTTGGCCTTGCTAGTCGGTATGGTCTTAATATAGTTTATTAGGGAGGATCTGACGCCTCCCACGACTCCAATGATGAGGACTACCAATTTGATGGAATGGCGTGGATATTGGATCCTTAGCCCGCATAACAAATCCTGATATTATCACTTTTTGTTATTATTATTAGGAATCAATCAGAATATAATTTGTCAAACATTCAGTTCTACAAAGTATTCACCTTAAGTTGATAACTGACAAATTTCGTTTGAAACTTGTGAACCATTTCAATATTCTGGTATACTAAATTCTAACTCGTATTCCGCTCTTTAATAGCAGTCCAACAACGATACGGTCATCATCATCATCACCTTCATCTAGTCCACTGCTGAACATAGGCCTCCCGTAACTCTGTCCAATTTTGTCGATCTTGGGCTGCTTGGGACGATATGGTAGGTCACTGATAAACCTTATGTCGAATATAACATAATTACAAAATTTTGACAAACTAAATTCAAATTTCAGTCAAAATTTGACAAATTTTTAACTAAATTCTTTTAGACTTTTGTTTTAATATTTTTAAAATTTTATAGGTTTTAACATTCTCATTCGATCAAACATTTTTGTTAAAAGCCTATCAAATATTTAATTGGATATGCGTCAAAAATTTAATGAGGAATCTGTCAAAGTTGCGTTATAATCCTATCAAATATAATTTGAAATTTATATAGTTTTAAAGCTGTGAGAAATTTAATTCAAATGTATCATGATCTTCGTTTCAATAGACTGGCGAACGAAATTCAAAAATTTTACAAAGAATCTATCGAAAATGACGTTTCAAATTTAGTTACATATTATGAAATTTATCCGCCGTAATGTAATCCTTAAACCACAAAATTTAGTTTGAAAGTTGTAAAAAATTTAGTTGAAAATTTCTACGTTTCAATACTCTAGTAAGCAAGCTTAAACATTTGGTCTGCTCTTTAACGGTGTGCAAATTTAATCTTTAAAGAGCATGAAACTAGACAGTTCATGAACTAAAAAATTTGTATTAAATCTTATATCAGATTTGAAAATGGAATTGATAATATCAAACAGTTTAGTTATATATCTCTTAATCTTTAGTAACAAATACCTCAGAATGAAATAACAAATCCAGTTCCTATTAAATTCAGTTTCAAAAATTTAGTAAAAATCTAAACGTATAAGTTTCAATACGAATGATTCGTAGACACACGAATCAACGAACAATTTCAGACAAAACGTTTAGAGTAGTTTCGATGAGCGTAATTAACGCTAGCGCCTATTCTTAACCCTCGTAACATCTGCACCCCCGCATTTGCACTGAAATCTTTCATTTAGACAGCGTGCAAATGGTCATGTATACGAACGCTGGACGTCCATTCGTAAGCCTTTGCAATTATTGAAACCTCTCGTTTTGACTGAAATTATTTGTTTTTACAGCGTATGTTAATGTACGAATCACTTGGCATGAAACATATAGTTCAAGACTCTTACATCGCTTTTAGTTGGTTAAGATCGGAAATGATATATGCATAAACTACGCATATTGCTGCATTAAAGCACAAATCTCTCAATTATTACAACAGTGACATAAGAGAAATATATTGGCGATGATTGTATGGTTCGAGTGATATATTGATATCTTTCTACTAACCAAATATCTTGTGTAAATTCAATCAGTAAAATGTTACAAATAACTTACTGTTTCCTGGATTTGTTAACTAAATTAAAAGTTTTTGTTTTACGCAAAGCATTAGTCCGAATAGTCAAATCATCATGGTTAGAATTTCCTGTTACATTCATAGTAGTCCCTAATATTTCATCCGGATATAAATTCTCGTCGGAACACATTAAAGCAGGTCCTGTATCTAGCCATTTTTGAAGGAAATCATCGCGATTATTTTCACTAGTTTTATCTGAACAAGCCACACTGGCATTAATATCAGCTGATATATTTAATACAGGATCGGAACCTACTTCTAAACTTCTATTCGGATCATCTAAACATTTAATGTCGTCCTCTTCGCTATAAGATCCCATAGATCTACTCAAACGTTTCTGATTGTTAGCATCAGCGTCAGAATTTAAAGATTTGTTTGGCACAGCAATGGGTTTAATCAGATGATTATCAGGAAACATTTCCGTGGCTACTTCAATGATTGAGGAATCATTGTACTGATTTAAATCAGGCAATGATGTCAAATAAGATTTGAAATTGCCTAAACTGATCTGTTTATTAAGATAAGCTTCAGGCACAGCCAAAAGTTGTCCTGCATCCGGACTTTTCGGTAAAGGTCGATTCTTTTTTGATTTAGGTCTAGTTGGACCACTTGATAATTCCGCATGACATTCGTGTCTTATAGAATCAAGAATTGGATCGGAATTGCAACTTGTAGAACCAAATATACGTTTATTTTCCATTGCTATGTGCTCTAAATCGATTTTGATATCGGCGTCGTTCATCGAACTTATATCGGTACGAGTTTTATGTTGCGTATGCTCCTTACCTTGTAGTAACGACAGAAGATTGGGAAGTGTAGCTTTTAAGTCATGCATACGACCTCCAATCAAGTATAAAAATTGGGCGATGTTCTTATTTAAAAGGAATACACCATAATTAAATGGCATGCGGTCCTTAGTTTTTGTAAATAATGGAAACCTAAAATTAAAAATTATATTTATTTTTTGAAGAAATAAGAATTAAAGCTTTAAATTACTCAGAAAATCACATATGCATAAACACAATAGCATATGAAAAATGAATGACAAAACACGTATGTATATATATATATACACCAATCAATAAAAAGAATAAAATATACCTGCCAGTACTACAAAATAGAAGAAACGCCTATTTCAAACTTAAAGAGCACAATAGAACTAAAATTAGAAAACCCAAGCAAATACACTATGAATAGAAAATAAAATCGCCCGACGGAAATTTTAAATAAATGTGGCTAGTCATCAATAAAATTCAAACTAATACACAGAGAAAAAAAACTTAGCAACCGGAAACAAAGAAACCGACGAAATGAAAACAGATTTTTTGAACGATTACTAGCGAAAGTGCTAGAAACACAATACGTTCTTACCTTAATAGCAACGTAAAATAGCATAACTCAATAGGATCATTGTTTTAAGACCGATTAATGAACGAGAAGTTGGAAGAATCATAAGGACACTGAATAAAAACTACACCTCGATATCACACAATAAAACTAACAAGCAGCTGAACAAGAAGTTGGAAAACTCATAAACATACTGAAGAAAACCGCCTATATATCACAAAATAAAACCAACCTTAAGAAAGTAACTATCTTTAGATAGTTTTTCTTAAGGTCAAAACAGTCAAGTTTCTAGATCAATTGAAAATAGCTAAAATTACACGCGGGCCTGAAATTAGAAACTAGAAGAAGCATACGTTAAAAACAAATATTGTCACAAAAAAAATTCTAAACAGAATACCAGACCATGTAAGTCGCCCAAACATACTTTAAAAATTCGTGAACGAAACCGCCACCCCATCTTTCATATACTGGAAGTCAAAACTTTTATTACGTACTGCATAAAGTAAAGATTGATCTACCTATTTAATTTCGACCATTTTAGTTTATAACACACATCTAACAAATATATCACATAAATTCAACTAGGTTAATAATTGTTTCGGATAATATTAGCATATAAATGCATAGTTGTAACCATGCGGCCACCGCTTCGACAGATGCCTTTGGATTTAATATTTTGTCGTTTTTAGTAACATTTTTGTTCAACTTTACAATAGCAAACATTACGTGTACATTACGTTACAAATATATATTTAAATGTCTTTTTAACATTAATCAGTGGCGGATTTAATGGACGGGGTTAACCAAATTCTAACAGACATTTTATTTAAAATTTAGATTATTAAAAATTAAATAGGAACAATCCGGTGTAGTATATATGTGATGAGTTGTAACCCCTCCCTAAATAAAAATCTGGACAATTCGTGGATATCATAAAATGTCAAATATTTGTTCATATAAGTTGCCTACTATTCAACTACTACGCGTGTTAATATATTTATTTAATTTAAACTTTTCATGCTTACTATTATTTTAAATAGATTCAAAATATATAAAATATAGTGTTACTAAAAACAAATTATTGTGCAAAATCGGCTCAGTATATTCAGTTATTCACATTGACAAAATTGAGGTCCCTTAGTCTTCTATATGTTCCCACGACTCATGTTTCCAACATTTATAAGAGTCGAAATATTGCAAGTAGTACAAGCTTTTTTCGTTTTCGTGCCAATTTTTTAAACTCGCTAAATAGCTTTAGTATTAAAGGAATTTTAAACTTATTATAATGCAATAATCTTCTAAAATACACTTCATAATCCCTTATCCCTTCAATTTCCGCCCTTATTCTTTCTTTCCACTCCCCCCCCCCTTTAAATATCTTCCCGATCCTTCTTTCTATCTCTTCTCTCTCCCTTATCGCCTACACCTCTGCCCCATACATAACCATACTTTCCACACATATTTCCAATATTCTCACCCTCATATTCCAAGATT
>WYDF02282105.1:0-17015 GCA_009867245.2 Adranes taylori | reverse complement strand
TCTTCAATTCCTGTAATTCTAAGTTTCTGAAAGCCTTTTTACGTTATACAACAGTTTCCAGTCTTTACCTAATTCTCCTAATTCTCGAACTGTGCCAACTTGTGAATAAAAGTTATTATATTCCTTTGGATTCTGAATAACGTCTTATTTTTAAGCAATTCTTCAGCACGACCAAAAACACGATCCGCTAGTAAGTACGGATGACCTCGAACTGGGAAATGTTTGACTATTTCTTCAACATTTTGCGGAGACTCATTTTTTAACCAATACGCCAAAATATGCATAATATGAGAATTTTTGTTTTGCCCCCACAGCCGTCACAAAAAAGCCTGATTAATTTTATATCAGCAGACAGATCAAAAGATCTAAAATGAGCTACCAGAGCTGAGCCAATTTTTGTTGACCCTCGGCAAGCTTGATTTTCGTACAAGTATAGAAAACAGGTATTTTTGAATTGACGTCCACGCAACTGAATAAAAACTGATTTGCCTTAAATAACATGCAACTTGGATACGAGTTTTTGGTAATGGATGCGCTTGCTGTAGGTCAAAACAGAAACCCTACTTTCAGGCTTATCTTTTAGCAGTTTGTAAAAAGTATTTGCTCGAATTTTGTGAATTCTTAACTCTGTTATTAAAGTGGTTTTATTATCAATTTTCACTTTTATAGCATTTTTCTAATGACACGTTTCGCATTCAACTTAACGGTGGCGATGAAAATCCTATGTTAAATTCTCCGTAAAAAATTCGTTTAAACATAGATTTTGATGTTTTAAAATTCGGATTTTTTGCGTTTTTATATTAATAAGTTTGTTAATATTTAGGTCACATTTTCTCTATTTGTAGTCAATGTTTTTATTTTCGTAACGATCACCATCTCGTTTTGTTTTTTTTTTTTTTGGTTTATTGTCTTCTTTTATTACCTTGTGAATGCTAGTTAAGCGATTTTTTGCAATACCAAACACAGCCAAGAAAAAGTTTCTACAAACTATTAATGTTTTAGTTTTATTCCCATAGCGTTGTGTACGCAGAAAGTACACAACGCGAACTGATATAGGTTCTCTTTTTTCTAATGATATTCCGTCTTTAGGTCTAATAATTTAGAAATAAAATTATTTTAAACAATCAAATAATTGATTTAATTTGAACTATTATTCCTGCAATTATTTAGATTTTTATTGCTCTGTCTTTTTGGCTCTAATACTGACTGAGAGATATTTTCGTGATAGAAAATATCTCTGGCTTTTTTTATGTCGGCAGTCTTTACTGAACTACTCATATCAGTCTTTGTGTTATGGTTGCAGGGACGTATAAAGTACTGTAAATTGGGATCAGTATTTGAATATCTACAATATTATTTTAATTAGAAATAATACAAACATAACCTCAAACATTGTTCATACCTTTCTCTTTTTTCCCGTTCTTTTTTTAGTAATATTGGAATTTTCATTCTACTGCCTATATCTATAACGCCATCTGTAGCTTCCATTATTAACAGTAATAATATGTGAATTTAATAAAACTCAAATACAGCAAAACACCACGTGTCTTGTTTACTGCACCAAAACAAACTTACAGCTGATTGAATTATAGTGCATTCTAGTTGACAAAATATGTAAATAAACTATACAGAAATCTGTATGGATGTCTTATTTTGAAACAAAACTTTAAAATTTACATATTACATGTATTAGGATTTGTCTTGATTTGTTAAGCTTTAGATTCAATTTAAATATGTCATGTTTTGATCGAAATTAGTAGTTTTGATTGGGAAATAACGTGGCATATGTTTGATTTTGAGCGAATCTGATTAACGCTAATCTTAGAAACTATAGTGAAGTAAATAATAGTGTGAAAAAATTTATTTGAGGCAAAAATGGACATGTCTGCTTATGCATGAACGCTCCTCATTTTAACTGATTTGACCTTAAATAGAGACTTTAACTGATCTACAATAAATTCTGAAATATGTTGGTAATAAACCTAAACTAAGAAATATTCCTAAAATTCACTAAAAAAATGAAGGAAAAAGGTGCTTAAGCTACCACATGATTTATAAGAAGAAAGATGATGAGTAAAATATCTATTTTGGGTTTATATCGATAAAAATAAATATTTAAAAAATGAGCACAAATTTAGAGAACGTTGATACAGATAATTCAATAAAAAGGTTTTCTACAAACAAGTAAGTCAAATGGACGCCAAATAACAAATGTTCAAGTAAAGTGGCGAGGAAGAAATGTCCGTGTACGAATACTTGTACACATTAGAATGCTTGTATACCACCAAAATCAGCAGAGGATATGAGTTAGCTTAGAAAGATAATAATGACTGGAGCATTGGAAAATTATTTGATGTTACATTAGTAGAAATATAACATTAAGATGCATTAAACAAAATGATAACTAAGCTTGAATTGAAGACATTAAAGACGGTGATATTTTATAGGTGACGTAACGACTTTATTTCACAATTGTTTTGATCAAGGAAAATCCCGAAATTATGGGCAAACCCAGTCACTACTCTGTTACACAAACAAGGAGACGTAAAAAAATATTTGCCATTTTGCCTGCTCTCATATCTGTACAAGTGGTTCATGAATATACGAACAAAATGATTCACCAAGAAGTTAGACTTTCGTTAGCCCGTAAAACAAGTTTCAGTACAAACGACCACTGATATATAAGATGTAACGAATGCAAGATCGGGGTACCCTCTGCATTTGTGAATTATGTGGAAGCGTTGCATTGAGTTTAAACATGGCGAATATTGGATTGTAATGAATGATTAATAATATATCTACCTAGACACTCAATTTCTTGAAACTTCTTCAGACCATCGATAAATTCATAATTACTAGAGTACCCCAAAGGGTCACACATTTTCACCTAAATTAGTTACATGAGCCATCAAAAGAATTTTCAAGAAACTAAATAAGAGGGGAATAAATATAAATGAATGAAGTTATAAAAATAAGCGCAAATATCCGCGATGATAGAAGTTATCTGAACTGGAAATGATGTCACTAAGGTTATAAGAACTATAACATGAGACAAGCGCGGAGAACTATGGAACGAATCATGATAGGAATCACACTAAAAGATAATGACTGCTGGAATATGTCACACCAGAATATTTTATCTGAATATTACATATTTAATTCGAATATTTACTTCGAAAATAAAAAAAAAAGTTAATGGCAGGTAACAAATAGAAAATAGTAGGACATACTTGACAGAAAGTCCTAATGGATTAGATCGAAGTTGAGATTAGATTAAAATTGGGATAGCTATCACCTCATGAAGAACTTCTTTTCATCAATGTGGAGACTAGAATTTATGTTGCCCAAGCCTATATTTTCACAATTGAATTGCTTATGTATATCGCAAATAACAGTCATTGTTATATTCCATAACATCTATTGAAACATTCCGATCATTATCAGGCTTTCATCTATTCAAGCATTGCAAAAGGCCGTCATTTACTATAAATGGTGTAAATAGAAATCTATTTTTTACATATTACTGCATATTATGGGACTGGGGCAGAATTGTCTGTATGATATGTGTCTGCTTTTTTTCCAAAAATTTTTAGCTTACTGACTTCTATAATTAGCAGATAAGGAATTTAGACAGAAATTTATGGTTCATATTAAAATTTTGCAGCAATTTAATGATTTTTGTATAATTTTATAGAAAGAAGCGACTATATTTGAGCAGGGTTTTGTGGCAAAATTTTGTAAAGTATGAGTTACATCTGCTGAGTGATTATAAGTTTGTCTTTTTTACGTGTGATCGTTAATCATATACTTTAAAGCTATATTTGCTTTAAAGCTATATTAACTTAATATTCTCATTATTTTAGCATGCAACAACATTAATGCCGAATAATAGTAACAGCACTGCTAGTAATAACGTGAAGGAACCTTTACCTCTAAGCAATATGCCAGTGCCGCCAAGAAATTGGTACACTCCACAAGAGTGTACTTTAGAAAAATGTAACGAGGTAATTTTATTTTATTGGAATCTTTATTTCATTAGAATACTTCTGAAATAATGGTTTTTAGTACATAAGTACATATATAATTCTTATTTTCATTTTCTGTTATGTAAAATAGGTTTCCTATTTGATGTTCTATTTTACATAATATATTTTACGACCGAGTTCAGAGTTAGCAAATAAAATCTCGTGTTTGGCCGACCGAACACGTTGTAACTAATGGTATATTTACTATGTTCGACGCACTATCAAATTAAAACAACTCCCAAAATTACACTTTGGGCATACAACTGAGAATAACATTTATTAAGTTGCAGTAATATCAACTTATAGATCTCAAAAAATGTAAAATATTTGCTCCTGTGACTTTTCCCACAACTATTACAGTTAAGCTATTATTAGCATTTGCATATAATAGCACCAGTAGCATCACGCTTGCCCCCTAAATATCATTCATATCGGATCAGTATTTTAGAAGTCGTAAATAATTGATTGAGCCAAGCGTTACTTTGTGGTAGTCCATGATTAGATCAATTGGAAGTGTTTTACGTCTTTATTACCAAGTATAGTACAATTCTTGAGATTGTGACTAGTTTCAACCCTTTCGGGCCACTTTCTGACATACAGACTTAATTCATAGGGGTTCTATAGCCACTGATTGGACTTAGTGGTGTTAGTTGCTAAAGTGCAAGGGAAGAGAGTCAATAACTAGATAAATGGAAGCAACAGCACGATAACAACGAGACAACGATATGAGGAGGGATTGGGTTTGGTGGTGTCAAAAACTATCCGGGTGTCAAAAACTCCCGTATATTTCGTCGTTGACTCCCTCCCGTTTGGTCGTTGACACTAATAAGTGCAGTTTATCGTAGCCCCAATCCCTCGTAGTCGTTGTAGTTATCGTTTTCTTTGGTTTTCGATATTGTTGTTATATTTGAGATCATCCCGTCACTATAATTGCTGTGCCGTTGCTCCCACCTACCTGGTAGTTGACTCCACCCGTTTGATCGTTGACACGAGTCCAGTCCCTCGTAGTCGTTGTCTTGTTGTTGCTCCCGTGTATCTGTTCGTTGTTCCCGTCCACCTAGTTGTTATCCAGTATATTTGGTCGTCAAACTCTCCCGGATAGTTTTTGATACCACCAAACCCAATCCCTCCTATCGTTGTGTCGTCGTTATCGTGTTATTGCTTCTACTTTTTGACTCTTCCCTTGTACTTTAACAAGTAATACCACAAGTCCAATCCTTAGTAACCCCAATATGGTCACCTAAAAAACCCCAACAATAGAACCCCTATGAATTAAAGTCTGGATGCCTGAAGATGGGCCGAAAGGATTTAAACTATAGTCACAATCTCAACAATTGTACTATCCGTGGTATTAACGTAGTAAAAACACTTCCAATTGATCTTATGATTTTGTTTATTGTACTTCGTACATAATCTGAAAGGTATAAAAATATTTCCTGTTACATCTAAAATACTACAGGCAGGAATGTTGTTAACTTAAAAGCATATTGACTCATTTATTTATTTAGAATATTATTTTCTTAATGTACGATTTTTTTAATGGCATTCTAAAGACATTGTCTCAATCTGCCTCATTGTCTTTTGAGACGATGACTTTTCACTATGACGTTTGACTGTATTATTTTAAACTGAAAATGAACTGTCATTATATTAATGTCATATTTTATATTTACACAGGAACCTAGAGCGAGTTCATTAAATAAAAACCCGCCAACATTTAGTAGTAATCAACCATCCAAGATGAGTCATCATGCGTTCATACCGCTCCAAGCCGTAAAACAATCTAGATTTAATACAAGCAGTTCTACGTCATCGAAAGTAACTCCGACGTTATCAAAACCACACACTTCAAATCCAAGAGAAAACGAAAATAATCAAATATCTGTGGCAGTTATAAATAAAACAGACGATGATAGAAATGGACACATAAAATCTACCAGCAGACTAGGCAAAGGTAATTTTAATGAGAATTAATTTTTGTCCGAATTTGCCTAAAATACCTACCCTAAATTCATCACCAGCTCTCAGACTATTTTATATGATAGTGACTTACAAGAAGCTGTATGTTTAAAATTAATTTTGAATCTCATAATTTAATATTTATATTATGAAAATATTTATGTGCTCTACATGTCCATCTAACAGATTAAAATGTTAACTAGGCAACGATTCCTTAGGGCAATAAGAGACTTAGAAGTGTGGATATACCTTGTGGATTAGTAAATGAATACACAATTATCACTAATTTATCAAAAGCTAAACTGTTTTGGATTCGGTTAATGGAAGAATGCCTATGACAATGGTTGGGATACCCAACTTTTTTTTGACCTACGCAGGCTTACGTTGGCTTCTCAATCCAATGTATATCCCAGCTAGCTTAGAAGAAGCCACTTCCCAGTAAACTCTTTTCTCCGCTACTGTACCGACCAATCAGAAACGCCTACAAGTATATCTTCATTTGTACATACAAGAATGACTTGAAATTAATTCAAATGATTATTAACTTCATAATACATATGTAGTTAATTTATATGATTTATAAACTTTCTAAAAATGTTTGATTATAAGAATTGGCTTATAAACATGTTTAGTTATAAGAACTGTTGTAAAAGAAATACTTAGATTGTATATGTCGCAGCCCAATAAAAACAATCAGAATAATCTCTGGTACATTACTGGACTAGCTTCCAGCCGTTTTATTAAATGACTGACATGTAAGATGCGGGGTAATGAAATGACTGAACTATATGAATTAGCTTTTTCGCTTATACTTTTGTTTTTAATTCGATTAGAATGACGTAATAAAAGATGTCTCGATGTCTTTCAACTTTACGGCATTTAAGGGCTTAAATATCAGATTCGGAACATGTTTTTTGACGCGAATGAAAATAAGAATGAACTGACTGTTAAAAAGTTAATACCATATTTCAAGTTTCGAATTTAAATCATTATTTAAATTCGAAACTTGTATTTAAATTCGAAAGTTAAAACTTGTAAATTCGAGTTTTATTAAAAGCCTAATGCAAGTCAACTATTTCATGAAACGACTGATTCTAACTAGCCGAAATTCATATGTAATTTTATTTTTACAATTTTTCTAAATTTCTGGTAAAGTTCGTCTATATTTTTATAAATTCACTGTTTGAGACTCCTGTTTTACTTAATTGATAAAGGCATCCAAAATATTAGTATATCTATAACAATGATAACATTTTGTTAATACAAATGTTACTAGTACTATTAACTGATAAAATAACCGAAATATATTAATAAATATTTTTGAAGGTTAAAGGTTTTTAAAGATATTTTTAAATATTGATAAATATTAGTAAATGAATACACAATTATCATTTCACCCGCCTATAGTTTTCAATTTTGTCATAGAAATTGAAAAAGACGCAAACTTTAAATATTATTATAACATTTTATTTAAACTTTAATTTAGTATGTAAGAAATATGTATTTTAGAGCCCCGAAAATGATTAGAAATAGCCGTCGAAACGTAGGCAATTTGTAGCTAATAAATAACGTAGGCTTAAATCCGAAGAAATTGTATTCAAATAATTTTTGAACTATTCATTTCGTAAAACAAGTGTCAATTTTCTATGGTTATGCAAATTTTATAAAACCTCATAAAAAACACTACTATTGCTAGGTTTGCAAAGAAAAATTAATAACTTTCAATTAAAACGTGTTTATCTTTCATTATAGAAAGTGATGATACGGAAATAGAACAGACTAATCGTTCAACAAAATTAAGAGAGAAAAAAATACGAATAGCGGCTAAACTACCAGGTTTGAATTCTTAACAACTAAAATGAATTTTTATTAAACCATGATTATTGACGTTTTTGTTTTGGATTTAATTTTAATTACATTCGACCTGATTTAATTTCGATCCTAAATTTGTTTTAATTTTACTAGAAAATTTTATTTTCGCAGCTAAAGTTGTATATTATTTTTTCGGTCTTTAATTTTGTTTCATTACATTATATCACGCTTTATGAATTATATATAACTGCCGTGAATGTAAGTTTTTATATGAAAACAAAAAAATTACTTTTATTTTCTGTAATGAGCCTACTCTTGTTTTGAAATATGTACTTTCTTTTTCTTAGTTCTATGTTTACTTAAAAAATCTTTTATATTACAAATTGAAATTTTTATCAGAATTTTACTTAATTTAGTTCTAAACGTTTTGTTATATGTTCATTAAAAAGAATATTGTTTTGTAAAATATCCTTTGTGAAAACTGAATTACGACTCTTTTAGTAATTAATTCGAGACAAAACTGCAGAAACTGATTTGTTATTATAGATTTAAGACAGCCTCATGTATACCTTTATGTATTAAAAAAAATATTGTACATTATTTTTTATAAATGTATAAAAGTTTACCCTAAAATAAATTTATTATGCCTAAAATGTTTTGATTAAATCTTTTAAGAAATTGGATATTATGTCCAATTCAGTAAATAAACCGGTACAATCTCACCTTGCATCCATGTATTCGGGATACTTTTCCTTCTATTTCATATTTTATTAAATCCCCTTACCAAAACTTCTACTCCCTTCTCATCTATCAAGATTCTGCTCGGAATCCTTTTTGTTGTATTTTTATATTTGGTTTTTTTTCTTAATATTCTCTCCATCAATTCGCTTTATTTACTCTCCAAACCTCGCATTGTTCATCATACTCTTTATGGACATCTTTGATTTCACTGTACAAGTTTACCTCTTTATCAAGTTGAAGAAGAGGGTTTATTTGTGGGGACTGGATTAATTATAGGGAACTGGAGAGAGAGAGAACATTCAGATGGAACATGGGAGTCTGCAATTGAAGATGTTTTAAAGAATGATAGAGCAGTTTAATTAGTTGAAAATATAAAGCTCTTAGCGGTCTAACGAGAACACGCTCTACTCCTAGAACTGTCTGATTATTAAGACTTGTGGAACGATAGATTCCTAGTTTTGTTCCATACGAAGCTTCCAGGGGTTAATATGTTGTATGTGTAAAAAACGAGATCAAGCGGAAAAAAGAAGACAAGGTTGCTAGATGAACACTGCAATATTGGACTGTGTGCTACACCATACTTTAAATTTATCACACCAAAGTAATTATTTACAGTACAAGTATCAAATAATTGGCAATATAAGAGAAGCAATCTACCATTTTGCCTTAGCGAGCTGATTGATCAAATTTGGCCCACTCTAATATTCTGTACAATAAGGTGAATGAAAAATGCAATAGAAACGTGTGGTGACAAGTGTTTCTTTTTATTTGCGCTTGCCTCAAGTAATTAAATGGTTTTATTTTCTAATTAACGTATAATCAATTATATGGCGCTCGTTAAAAGTGAATTTTCAATCTACTAATGAAAGAAACAACTCCAATAAAATGCGTGCGACTTGCGAGTAAGAATAAATTAATATTTGTAAGAATAATAATGCTGGGAACGAAGTAATTTATTGTTATATGAAAAAACTTAAGCTCGAAACAGAAAATTTTTATTTATTCGTACCTGGAGGCCAGAGACATATAACAATGTGGACTCCAACACTGAGACGTACTTCAATGTTCTAAATTTACTTCGGATAATCACGTAGCAGCCTGTACTATTACTACCAATTTTCCAATCTATGCATTTGACAGTCAAATCCTAATGGCACGAACAATTTATTCCCATATCTTAGCAGCATAGCTTCTTGCAAATCCGTAATAATATTCATATAAACATTATGCCAAGTGCAATTATTAATACTACTAGTTTTTTCAGATATATTTCTATGAAAAAACTTAACTAGAACAAAAGCATTTTCAATTCGTCTTTCATCTACTAACTCTTTGAAATATATTCTCAACATATCAATATCCCGTCTATGAGGGTCTTGTGTTTTTAGCCAAGCTCTAAGCATATTTTTTATTTCTTCTAACTTTAGTTTACTTATAATACTCTTGTCTGGTTTTTCCATAATATCCCCAATACAAGAATTCAAAGCAGAAGAATTTTTTACTACACTTTTTGATTCTTGATTTAAATTCTTTTTACTCGCAAAATATGCATTAATACTATTTATATTTCCGATTTCTTTACTTGATTTTTTTCGGCGTCCTCTAGTTTTTGTTGTACTTGCATTTGTACAAGTTTTTTTTTGGGATAAAACATGTGAATCTTTGTGATCTTCCCTTAAATTTTCTTGATTTATTTCATTGGCTTCATTTATCGACTGTTTTAAGAACGAATCTAATATTTTGTTGGTTTTGGATATCTTCTCAAGTTTTGATAATTGTATACCTACACCTCTTAAATCTTCATAATTTAAATTCATTTTATTATACAGCGCTTTGGCTTCTTTGACAATATCGAACTGATTTAAAGTCGCTCTTGAAATTGTTGAAGATTTGCTCAAACTATCACATACACCATGTCCCAAAAATTTGGCAGTTTCTACTGGGGCACCTTCAGCCCTTATCATTACTTTAAGAGTAATACATTTCGCTCCACAAAACCCCGTTTCTTTTAATCTATTACTAACTTCAGCACATAGTTTTTCTAAGAAAGTTAGAGTTTCTTGTTGGTTTTTGAATCGTATACCATAGTTTACTTCAGCTGATACCGATTTTCTTTCGTGCTCGTATTGAAGAGGTTTATTATCTATGCCACGTATTTGTTCAAATAATGTTTCACCACTTTTTAATCCGAAGATTCTTTTTAATTCAGATAGAGGTATACCTGTAACATTAAGACAGACAATGTACAATATATTTTAAGTTCAATTAGTAAATGATTGCAAAAAATATATTATAATCTAGCACATTGAAAACAATTCAGTTCGATATGTCAGATTGTAATATTATTTTAAATATAAGACAAATTTGCATATTGCACAACATTAAAATATTTCTTACAGTTGTTATCTTAGTATTGCATGTATTTTAATCTAAGTTTATTTAATTTAACCCCAAAGTTCCATTTAGATATGTGATTTATTCAAAACACAGATCACAATCAAAATGAAATTCAGCCGACAACATTTTTGAAAAAGGTACGACTGAAGGACACCTTCAATAAGGTAATCTAACCTATAAATATTATAAACGTACCTTGTACGTCACCGCACATTTTGTGTCCCAATTTACTCAAAGTCGCATATCCCACTCCTGGTAAATCTACCAACGGAATGTTTAACATGTAATTGTCCACGTCCTCGGGTGCCAAGTAGAAAAATCCATTAGGTTTGGCCTTTCTTGTTGCCAGTCGTGCTAGTAAACGATTAGATCCAAAGCCTGTAGAACAAGGACAGTCAGTTTCTTCTTTAATTACTGTTCTAATATGATCAGCAAACTGTTTTACATGCATACCAGTAGTTTTAAGTATACTAGTGATATCTACGTACATTTCATCACAACTGACAGCTTCTATATTCAAAGTATACGTGGCGAGTTTGCGATAGAGAGCATGTGATACTTCTCGATACCCATCGAAATCATAAGAAATAGTTACTAAATCTGGACACAATTTTACAGCTTTGCCAACCATCATCCCATTTCTAATTCCATATTTTCGGGCTTCATAACTGCAACTGGCAACTTCGGACATTGAACAATTATCGTCAACATTTAACGAAATAGGTACAGAATCATTTCTACCACTCAAATACATAGCCATTTCTTTTTCTAAGTTTTGTTTCGTATTCGTTCGACCCTGGCCTGTTCGTGAATGAGTAACGGCAACTGGTTTGTCTCTTAAATCAGGTCTAGTATCAAGAAAAAAATTATTTGAAAATAACAAAATTCATATATGGTACTTCATCTATAGATCGCGAGTAAAATATCGTAAATTCTGTGAATCGCATATAAAATTAATATAAAATTAATTTTTTAAACGGTTTTATTTTTTGTGATCCATCAAAACGTAGAATTATTTTATCATGCAGCTACATAAAAAAAAGCTGTATAAAAAATTTAAAAATATTAAAAACTAGAATTAGTTTTTGAAATTCATGCTTTTAATAAATTTCAACAAACTGTATTTGCAAATCTAAATTTGCATCTTCCGTGCTATAAGGACGTCTGTCGTGTTTTGTAAATTCGATAATCTGTTTAATAATGAATCCTGATATATCCGGAGAATGTAGTACTAGTTCAAGGTCCAGTCAGAGTACAGTGCAAAACGAAAAAGGGAAAATACTTTATTCGGTTCTCATACCGACCGCGATAGTAATGGAAATTCGGACTTCATTCAAATCAAAAAGAAACGGCGGTGTATATCGTGGGTGTTCAAGAAAAATG
The DNA here is from genome assembly GCA_009867245.2 of Adranes taylori. NCBI lineage: Eukaryota > Metazoa > Arthropoda > Insecta > Coleoptera > Staphylinidae > Adranes > Adranes taylori. Next base: position 4,698 of record WYDF02282105.1, on the reverse strand, counting down.
TGATGTCAAACAGGAAGCTGAAGCCATTGTACACAATGAAAATACCGGGACTATTGATTATTCTTATAACCCAGCTCAAGCGGAGTTCCATAAATTGGGTCGCAGTTAAAAATAGTTAAGAATCTTGTCATATAGCTTGCTATATACAAAATATGTTTGCTATATAAAACCATAGTAAAGAATGGCACGTATTTTCTGGGATTCCAAACACTCAGAGTATCCGAACATACTAATGTCCTAAAAGGAGATAAATGTCTTGAAATATCGCATAGCATCACTGTACAATAAGCAAGATATGTTCTAAATGGAAGTACACCTAGATTTTCAGTGCAAAAATATCTAATTAGAAGATCTGTATTTAATATAATATAAAATCGATAGAAGCACTGATATCATTTCATGAAATCAGGAAAGCCACTCCTTTCTGCATATGAAATATATCATACAAAAACGAATAAAAGTTAATACGTCTGCAATAAGTCATAATAATGATAACAATACAATTATTTATAGTAAAAAGAAGAGATCAAATTATGTAGATAACAGCAATGGTGAAAAACTTGGCACATGTTGAAAAGTTCTCCATAAGGACCAAATTTGAGTCTATACGAGTACTTGTAGTTTAGTAATAAAACTCAGTGGTCCGATCTCCAAAAATATTCTTTTATTTTGAATGACAAAATTATTGTTGATATTTGTGCTATCTAGATTTCGAGATCTTCAAGTATCTCCTTATTCAAGCTTAGTCATCTAAGTTAATTTACAATAATGGTCAAAAGAAGTCATTTAATATTTGACATTGGAAAATTGTTTCTTAACATACCTTGTGTAGTGGTGAAATGAGAACATTTATTGTATTTTTGAAAAATATGCGTTATTAAAAACTGTTGGCGTAAAATATCTTACAGTTGGAGCTGGAACGTTTTTTTTCTCTCTTTTTGTCCAAAATGTATATAATTAATAACTTTTTAAAAAAAATAATTAAAATCCCCAGCCCCCTTATTTTTGATGAATGTAGTTGTACTTTCATTTTAAATTTAACAGTGCCGATTAATATGATTAATAGAAATTTTTCCATTTTTATCATCTTAACTTTGCCGCACCTCGTTGAGAAAGAAGTTTGATTTGAAGTTTGGTTTAACGTTTTTGACTAAAGAGCGTCTAAATGACATTTGTGACAAGACGACCTTGTGTTCTGTCCCAGCTCCACTACCATGTATGCTAATATTATCTTAATTGTATAATTTTAATTCACTTTGTTCTCGATTTGAAGAATCTGTTGTTTATTAACATATTTAAAGCTATAATTAAATGTTTTTATTAATTAAACATAAAATGATTTTGGGTAAAACCTCAACCTTATATTTATTGGTGTGGTCTATTTGATATAGTGTCTTATTGGGTTGCAATTTGCTCCTATTAGGGCGTTGGTACGTTAGTAGAGGAAAACCACGGAGACTATGATCCGTTACCTTTTTCTGTATGAGTAAACGTAGACAGTTCTCGTTTATTACTCCATATGGATGTTCCTTATAATGCTGGGGAACGCATAGTTTACCATTTTTGTGTAAAATGGTGAATTAGTTGTTCTCGCTATAGTTTCATATATATATATATATTTATTATTAAGCAGTTATGTATACTCGGTTGCATATAAGTCGTATTTTGAACAGTAACTTTGGACAGATTCCTGAATTCTTTATAGATTTCTGCTGTATATTGCACTGAGCATACAGGGCTGTTTTTAAAAAATCAGATTTCATACCACTACTTTAAAAAATCAACTACTACCTGACCACATAAACAAAACAACTAATATAAACTCACTCATTAAATGTCATTTGATCTACCTTGCACCCTTCTAGAAAAAATGTAGAAAATTCGAACTTAACAGAATTCAAAGAATAGAGAATAAACTTGTAAAGTTTATACAAGCTGTCGTACAGACAGAAAACACAGAATAACAAAATAGTCCACGATCACGTATGCAGCGAAATCATATTTACTCAGAACTAATAGAAGAGGAAACACTGAAGCTCATGCACAAAATAGTCCACAATCACGTACGCAGCGAAATCCTATTTACACGGAAGAGATCCACCAGAATGTCACTAGGCAAACAAACCCACACACACAATGCAACAAATGTTGGTAGAAGAAGAATTCCCATCAAGCAATATAAAAGCAGAAAATAGGTACAACATTTTCAAACAACGCCTGCAGAAAAGAGAAGTTTGAGTTATATATAATAATAAATTACTACCTATCTTCAAGCTAATAGCCTATAACTTACTAAAATACTAAATAATACTCTCATGTTCTTTAATTTTATATTTTTCTATTTCATTATTTAGATTTTTTATTTTCCTATACTCAAGCTCATATTGTAAATTTTAATAATTGCAATTTTATTCTACTTATTTTCTAAGACTCAAATTGTACATTTATCTGCACTCATTTAAGCATAAGTAATGTAATCCGATGTAACCGACTCGCGCAGGGGTAAAAACATAACGAAAGAGAACTATAAGAAAACAATAGATATTGGACAGACTAGGAAAGAAAATTAAAATGGGCTAAATATACTCAACATAAACAGTAGAAGCTTCATAAACAAAAGCCTACAACTAAAAACATTAATCGAAACCTGTAAGATTGAAGTGGCAGTTCTAACAGAAACATGGCTGAGAGAACATGTAGGTAATGAGGGATTTTTTGATAAAAAGTTCGCCATATGTAGGAAAGATCGACAAATAGGAAGAAGAAGGGGTGTAACTATTATGGTTAACTAACCTAGTCAAGAACTATGGAGGGATAAGGATAGTGAGATAATAGCAGTACATATAAGAATAGAGAAAAATACTTTGTTACTGATGGCGGTATAGACCTGAAGCTGATTAATATCTACTCGACAAATTAAATAGAATGATAAAAAACAAACAAATAATCATTACAGGTGATAATTGCAGGTGATTTAAAAATCGACTGGACTGGCAACAAAACATCAGTGGCACGCGTGAAGTATAATAAAAGAAAATGGGGGAATCATATTGGATGTGTTCTTAATAAGACATAGAGAGCGTCTTAGAGAATTTAACATAGTGAATGGTATAAGTGATCACAAGGCGTGACTCTGCAAATAGATATGAAACATAAGCCAAAGTAGGCGAATACCAAAAAACTAATATTATATAAGAAAGCAAACGTAAGCGAAATACAAAAATCGCTAGATGATACATACACGCAATGAATCACAAAAGTATAAGCCTTAAATAGTAGATTAAAGGATATTATTACAGCACAAAAAATTTCATACCTACTAAAACAATAAACAAGAACTAACCGGTGTATTACAACAAATACCTTAGAAAAATCAAAAAGCAGGTACAGCAGCAAATTACGGAAAGAAGGAAACCAACACCTTAAAGAGACAATAACATTACTCAACAAAGGGAAGTAAAAACCGAAAGAGAGATCCATAGACAAGACCCTAGATGATAAAACTGGAAAATCCTTTTATAAATACATGAAATCAAAAACAGAGGCATCGATCAACTTAACAAGGCTTAAAGAAGATGGAGGCAGCATATGCAACCGAAAGGAAATAGCAAATACATTAAACGCGTATTATATAGAAAATTTCACCAATAGAGAAAACATGCCGTGGACTGAATTAGTTGGTTATGCAGGCAAAGATAAAACACTTTTTAAGTTTACTATTAGAGAAATAGAAGAAATAATTTTAAAAAATGAAAAAAGGCAAATCGAAAGACCGGATGAAATATCTAGATTTTTTGAAGCTGGCAGGGAAATGTATATTTAAATATTTACATTACAACTTTACAGTATCTATAAATAACACTTCTATACCAGGAGATTGGAAAAAAGCCGCTGTGGTGACAGTACATAAAGGGGCCGCAAAAATCGATAAAATGAATTCTACAACAGTAAGCTTAACATCGGTAAATACTAGAAAAACTAATAGTAAAACATATTATAAAATTCTGTAATGACAATAATATCCGAGATGAAAACCAGCGCGGTTTTAAGGCCACGCAAATACAAAATTTTATTCAAGATATCTCAGATAAAATAGACAACCAAAAATAGATAGACGCAATAATCATTAAGTCCCACACAATAAACTAATAAAAAAACTAATGCGCATAGAAATAGAAAAAAGAACATTAAAATAGATTGCAGACTATTTGACGTTACCGATACAGTAGGTAAAAATGGAGGAAGGGGCTCGCAGTTATCGGAGGAATAGAATCGGGAGTACCCCAAGGGAACACACTGGGAACAGTGGTATTTAACATATCTTCTTAAATGATATATGAGGCAAGGTAAGGAGCGAGGTTACGCTATAAGTCGATGACTTTATAATTTACCGAACGATAAGAGACCCGAATGATTGTAAAAATTAACAGGACTTAAGAGGAGATCTCAAAATGGTGTGCAGAAAGCGGTATTAAAATAAATGCACTGGAGAGCGGAGTTATTAACTTTGGCAGGAGGAAAAAAAATAACAAATGGTGAATACCGAATTCAAGGAGAGATTATTAGAAAAGTCGGGGATGAGGGATTCAAGTATCTGACGATATGGGAGGGTGGGAAAGGGGGTAGGGAGGAAGGGAAAAGAAAAGAAAACGGGAAGTGGGGGGAAAGGGGAGAGAGAAGAAAAAAAAAAGAATAAAA
>WYDF02282094.1:0-17017 GCA_009867245.2 Adranes taylori | reverse complement strand
ATATACAAGTGCGTATTCATGATAATGAGTGTTTCGAGGACCAAATATTCTCATGGGTGCGGAAATTCCGTACGAACATAATCAAATTCTATCGGGCGTGTTAGAAACTTTCTTAGCGACACAGATATATTTTAGCTAGATGAATCATGTTTCAGGACAAAGATAGATACAACATTGTAATAATTCCACTACAATTAATGTATTATAGTTAAAAGATTGAATAATTTCCTTAAACATTTGTCGTTTTTTGATTTAATTGACGTTAATTCGAAAACTATAATTTAACAGAAAATATTTTCGCGTCATAGTGTATTAAGTTTTTAATAAATTACATAAATACTTTATTAATATATCCTAAAATTATTGATACTTAGAAATTAAAAATACTTACTTAAAAATACTTCTCCAATGTTACAAGAATGAACCAAATTCATTACGCGATATTTTATTTAAAAAAAGTAATACATAATTCAAGTCACAATGTATTCTATTCATAATCAAATTTGATTTCCTGTCATGTCAGTGTCACCACCTGCAGCACGGGCAACCTCAATGCAAAAGAATTCCTCTCAGGCGGCTATCAGCTTATCACCATTTATTGAGATGATCGCTGCTTTTTTTTTCTTTAAAGACATCGAGGTTAGTGGATAGCTATGGAATATAAAGACGATCTATTATATGTACCTACAAGAAAACAATCGCACATGGTGAGGTTTGGAGATTTTGCATGTCAAGCATAAAGAACAATTCACAAATGCTGTAAAAAAGAGCGGATTGGGGTCAATTTACGTCTAGCTCAAGTTGTTGACTTCCGCGGGCTCCTTCCAAATGCAACACGGATTTTCGCTAGTTGTTCCTCCGAAATTCAGTATCCACTCTTTTGAAACTGTGGAAACCGCCATCGAATATATACATTAGGTTGAATTAATGCGAATAACTGAACGTTGCCGGAAGAACCACGCATCTACATTTCCCCTGTGGCAGCCGTTCTAAACTTATATAACTTAAATAATGGGTCATGAAATCGGTATATTCTTTTTGAATAAACCTGTATACTAAGAAATTAACTATTTGTTTTTAAAAGTCCATATTTAGTGCATCAGAGTATTGTATTATAATTAATTCCAGACTACTGTGGCATCAACTTCTGGATCATTTAATGGCATTCCAGTTGCTAGTCCTTCCGTATCCGATATCATTAGCAACTCGATTTCAACGACAATCAACGATATCGAAGCCGAATCGAATAACTACAATACTGGACAGGTCCAGATTCAGAAATCAGGTGATTTAAGTAAGAAATAATACAATCTGAAATATTGGTTTTTATTTCAGAGAACCTATCTTTTTTCAGTTTTTTTTTATCAATATTGACACGAAAATCCTTTAGGTAAATCGATATATTTTTCAGAGCTGACTATATTATTTCCACTCATATAGAGTTGAGCTTGGATAATTCGAAGTTGAAGGGACTAGCAAAAATTCGAATGATCCAAAAATTCGAATTATATTATGTTCCCCTCAAAGAGAAGAGGTTAATTAAAAAAAAAAGAAAGAAAAAATCCCATCAAAGATGAAACGCACAAATTTTATTTCACAAAATACATGCAGAGTATACAGTATTACGTATATGTATTTTTCATATTTCAATTATGTTATGTATTATGTATAAACAAACATTTTTACTACCTTAAGAATTTAAGTTTTAAAAAAAGTCAGTTATTTGAAGCTTTTAAGTCTTAGCATATGATTACAATCTATCAATAGATAAAACAATAGAATTTTCTACATTAGACTGAGCTTCAAAATATCGTCGAAGTTCATGTATATGCACCATAGCTTCTGCAGCACTAGATAGGGGCTTTTCCTCGATTTCCTTGTCCTCTTCATCCCCAGATGTTCCATCCTCAGCTTGGTTGTTTTCCGTCACCTGAGTAATGTCTGCGTCAGTGATTTCACCACACACAGCCACATCTTGGTCCATGTTGACATAGTCCTCGTAGGAGATTGCTGGACCAGAAGTTGCTTTTTCCCAATTATCGACAGATTCAGGCTCTTCTAAGTTTTCTCCTACATTTACTCTTACAGTTTTTTCGTTTACAAATTCCGCTTTATGAAAACATTTTATAATGTCCTTGTTCCCTTGTCCCATGACTGCTTACAGGTTCGTGAAGCTTGAAGAATGTTGAGATTCTTATTGCTAAAACCTACGATGAGGATGTTTTCAACCAACAGACGCATGTAGAAATGTTTAAGGTTTTAATGATATCTTGGTCCATTGGCTGAACAACAGATGTCATGTTGGCAGGAAAAAATGACCTTTACATTTTCCATTTGGGGGATGCTGATGTGAGCTGAACAGTTGTCAATAAAAAGCACAATCTTTCGGTTTCTTATCAAATGTCTTGTCCAGATTTAAAAGGCACTTTTCAAAAAGTTCATTTGTCAACCACGCCTTTTTGTTCGATTCGTAGGCCACAGGCTTAGACTTTAAGTATTTAAAGCAACGTGGATTGGCCGATTTGCCGATCATTAATAAAGGCAACTTTTCCGATCCGTCCATATTTGCTCCAACATGTAACGTTACTCGGTGCTTGCTCAGCTTTCGACCATTCCATGCTTCACCATTGAAAGCAAGGGTTTTGTTTGGAGTGCATTTATAGGAAAGTTCCGTATCATCCTCATTAAAAATGTTTTTTGGTGTTTTTTGGGACATTAAAAATCATTTCTTTTAAATGTCTTTTCCAATCTTCGCTTCATATAGATTCATCGCACCACTTTCACCACACATTGCTTTAAAAGAAATATTGTTTCCATTTTTAAAACCATCCATCCAGTATGTGCTGGTTTTGAAATCTTGAATACCTAATGAAGAGGCGAACTGCTAAGCCTTGGCTCTCCTAATAGGACCACTAATTGGAATTTTCTTATTCCGTGGTTATTTATTCCCTTTAAGAACACAGACGTCAAATTTGGATTGTCAGGTCCTATCGTTCGTTTTCTATCTTTTCCACTCTCACTTTCGTTTCTCAAAATCTTGTCTTTGTTCTTCAAATAAGTTGATAAAGTATTGTGTAGAATTTCAAATTCGCTGTCCGATTTCTTTTTAAGCCCTTTTTCTACTTTCCTATTTAACGTTACCTTTTGAGCTAATGTTACTGACTTATAAGGAGTTTTAGCTTTTGCCGTTGCCATAATAAGACGCAACACAAAATATGTATATATGTAGACGTATAACAAAAATAACACCGAAATGAACTTTACACTCCGAAAGATTCAAACAGACTGAAGACTAAACGATACAGCGCGACAGCGCACTTCCACTTTGTTCATCCTAAGAAATTTTAACAATACAGTACTGTACAAAAATTCGAATTAAACAAAATAAAATTAGAATGAACAAGGTTTTCATTACATTGGTCTCTATACAAAGCTTAATAGACCAAGCGAAAACTTCGAATTAACTACGATTGCGAATTACAGACGCTCGATTTATCCAAGTTACACTGAATTTCTAATCATTAGTATTGGTACGACTATCATTTAGGTGGACTCATTTTTCATTTTTCTTTATTATCCTTCATACTTTTCATACTGCTTTCATACATTTCATACTGCTTATTGATAAGGCAGTCTTTTAGGGAGACCGATCTTTTTTCAGTATTTTATCATTATGATTATTGTAATCATTTTTTAGGGAGATCGATGTTTTTGTTTCAGTAATTTATCAACTTTTTTTATCAGTATATCTTGGCATTTGATTCCTACAATATTAACATCCCTTGATTCAGTAGCTTTTGAGCTAACATCAACAATTAAAGGATTTATGTGCATATATATTCTACTAGATGTTTTATTCTAAGTGTTGTTTCGAACTAGCACCTAAAATAATTTTAATTACATTTTCCCAGGTTTATCGGAATCTTCTACATCTGATTTGGATGCATCAGATAATGTCATAATTGATAATGACGACCCTGGTACCGCTTCGGTAATTGTTTCATCACCAGCTCAAGTCGATGATGCTGCCGTACAACAAGCGGTTGAAGATGTAGCTGCAGTTGCACATCAACAGGATGTTATACGTATTGCTCATGCAATGCAACATGATTTTGGACACGGTGAACCGGTAAATTATTTTTTATTGCATTTAAAAATCGTTTTTACCTAGATCGTATTCTAGGTAAAAACGATCTTTCACTTGGAGGAGGTAATTTTTGACATAACTAAAGACAAATTAATAAATAAATAAATCAATAAAAAACCACAAAGTGAGCAATCGCTGTCGATAAGTATATTGCAGAGTCTATAAAATGGAAGAGACCAGAAATTATAGAAACCCATTCTTCGGAAACTTATAAAAATCAATTCTAAAAAACAATTTGATTCTTTACATATAAATTTAAAAAAAATTTATGCAATTCGTATCTATAAATCTAAATTTTTTTTATTTTTGGCTTTCCTTCAAAAGATGCGGAAATCGCCATTTTCACTTTTCCCATATATTTAATTTTGCGTTAAGACTAATCTACTAGGCACACATAGTACTTGTACATCTAATGAACTTAGTTATATTGCTTCATTTTCAATAGAACGCAATGTTACCTCCTTTAATAATTAAAAAATACTTTTAGCTCCATCGTAGAAGTTATTAAAGATAGGACTTCATATAAATATAGCTGGGTTTACGCTTTACCGTGATTATTTAATATATTTTGTTGTAACATTAAAATGTAACACATATTTACGACTTTTTAGTTTACATTCACATTCATAAGTTTTTATATAACCTTGCTGCTCAGTTTTTCGAAATTGTTTTTTAATTTTTTGTGTCGATAGATCGTTCGATTCTCTAATTAAGGTTTAAACGAGTTATAAAAAACGAACAATGAAAGGTCGGAATGTTTTGACCTTCTAAAAATACATATCCGGGTTTCTTCATATCTGGGTTTCTATGAAAGCTGAAAAAATAAAACTTCGGAAGCTTATACTCAAATATTAACTAATAAAACAGGAAATCCTCATGATAGTGATAGACTAACATATTATAGGAAAGTACAGCAAGCAACAGGTAAATGATAAAATAAAATAATGCACTAGGTTAACAAACGGTAATAAGAAGAGTTATAGTAGTGAATAAAAGACAATCTATACTGACAGCAACAATGAAAGTAATAATAATGATAGGCAACAAAACCAAACAGAAAATACTACATCAATTGCAACTCAGCATAATGAAGAAGGTTACGCAACTGTAAGTCGTAGGAGAGTAGGCCTCATGTAAAAACTATATACAAGGGTCAGCAATTAATCCAAATAACAACATAGACAGTGGAACCCTCATAAAGAGAGCATGGATGTATGTAAACGGAATTAATGTGAATATCACAACCGAGGAACTAGAAACATATCTAAAGAAGAAATTTAATAGAGAGCATTTCATATGTGAAAAATTAGCAACCACTTATCCCAACCAACATACTTGCCATTTACGGGGGGGGAGGGGGGGGCGCAGATTATTCTTTGCTAGAACAACTACAAAAGCCTGAAAACGGGGACCAAGGTATAAGTGTTAGTCGTTATAATTTTTTCATACAACGCCGTTCTCAGGCGGGCGAAGGTAGGCATGGGGACAAAAGGAGGAAATACACCACGTCAGATGTTGGAAGTGAAATAATGTGTGCCATCCACAAGCACACAAATATAACTTTACTATTCCGAAACATACAATGTCAATCAAACAAGGTTGCTTCTCTGGATCGATTAGCACAGGAAGAACAAGCTGATGTAGTGGCCATTACAGAACACTGCCAAAATAAGGGGATAACTTACCACTATTAAAACTAAACTATTACAGTATAGGAGCCCAATACTGTAGAAGCAAATATACACATGAAGGAGTAGCAGTATATGTAATATGCAAACTCAATGCAACAGAAATAGAGGAAATCAACAAACTTAGTGTGGATAAGCATTGCGAGATGGCAGGGATTCATGGAAAGCCATATTTTACACAATGGACAGATGGAGAATGGTTGATGAGCCAATAAAACTGCTCGTTATTGTGATAAATCCAAGATTAACATGGAAGTAGCAAGCGTAAAAGCTCTCCAATCAATTGTCCAAAACAACATTCGCAATAAAACGAATTAGGAAAGTATGCGGGATCGAAGCAGCGCTAATGGCTTATCGTGCTCTATTCCATGCAAAATTATCATATGATCCTCAAACATAAGATCCTCACGGCTCCTACAATGTACGTCTACAAGGTACTATGTAATATTTACAACAACAAAAAACTCAACTTGGCGAAATCAGGAGACACACACACTTACGAAACCAGGGGAAGAAATCACCTGGAAGCTCCAAAAATTGGTACGCATACAGTGGAATTCCTACAGAGAGGTGTAAATTTATATAAAAAATGCCCACAAAATTGGAAAATGGGGCAACAAGATGCAATTTAGTAACCTTCTTACAGCTAAGTTAATGTTAGATACCCCTTATGAAGTGAATGACATATCCTTTACACTTTAATAACATACATTTTTTGATTATATCATACATTTATTAATTATTCACACATTTATTATTAATATTTATTGTAAAATCTTTGGACGAATGTTGCCTAACAATAAACACCTATTTATTTATTTATTCAATCTTCGTCATATTTTTAGACTTATTCAGTACGACGTGAGATCGTTTATACTGGTGGTTTGCGCGACACGCGCAGTGTGTATTTCACGATGGCCTTCGCCGGTATGGCTCTAATGGCGGCGATTCTAGTCGGTGTTGCAGTTGCGAAACGACGTTCGAGCCGATCACCACAAAGTCAAGGATTTGTGGAAGTTGATCAGGCGATCACACCGGAGGAAAGACATGTAGCCAATATGCAGATCAATGGTTATGAGAATCCTACTTATAAATATTTTGAGGTAAGAATATAAATATTTTGAGTATAATAAATTAGTATTGTTAATTACTCCGAAACTAAATCGTTAGTTTCTGTTTTAACACTTTGATTACAATGTATATATAACAATATTATTTCTATTTTCAGGTGAAAGAATAAATCATATTTATGCAGCTTTGATTACTTAAAAATAAATTACAAAATCATTGATTGATCTTTACTAAAAAACAGAACACAATTTAAGAAAACAACAAAAAATAATAAAGAAATTACATATTGAGTAACAATATTAACAATAAAATAATCTACACTGTAAAGAACAAAAAAGGACATATATCCATTTTAGGTAGCTCTTAAAATATTTTTTTTTCCTCGATGTTATTTATTTATTAATTTTTTTGTACACGGTTATATAGTTTTTAGGTCTAATTATTATGTTTTTTTATATGTATACATGTTAGTAGAGTTTTAATTTAATTGAATTTTTTTCTATAATAATTTTATATACATTGCATAATTTCTTTGTTTAATTTTTTTATAAGCAATATTTTTTTAATAATTTAAAAATTCATGCTAACATTTTATAAATAATTAAGCCATAAGTTCGTGTCATTTTTAATATTCCTTCTTTATTTTTAAAATATTATATAAATATAGTTATCGTTATTATATTTATTATGTAATAAATATTATAAATAAGCCCACTACATTCACTTTTAAATCATTCCAATATTTTCCGTTAATTAAGTAATTCATAAATTAATAAGCGTTAATTAAATTAATTCACTTTTCCCAGCTTTTTTCTCCTATAAATTATAATAAATAGTAATAAGTAATTATTTGTAAATTGCAACTGTAAGTGTAATACAAGATAATAAATAGTAACAAAAAAAAATATATATATATATGAAATAAAACAAATGTTAGGCGTCTTTTTTTATTGAAAAAGAAAAAAGCGCCGAAAAAATCAGTCCATTTTTGAAAATAATTTATTGATAGGAATAAAATAAAAATGTATTTGTATTGGGTAACAGAACATGTGCTAATGAAATATTTTTTATTTTATAAATCTACGTGACTAAATTTTTATAAAATGTAGGCCCATATTTTAGTCCAAAGCAATAAATATATATTCTGGAGTTTCTCAAAGAAAATTTACGATATTTTACTTTGTTAATATGTTTAAAAATTGATAAAATTTACGGAAAATTAGTTTGTGTTTTAAGAAATGAATATATAAATTCTCCTTCTTTGAACGAGATTTAGATAATCCTAAATTATTTTTAAGTTTATCGATCTCGGAGTGATTTGTCGATTCGTATAGTAAAAATATGAGTACCATCAGTATCATTTATATAAAATGTGGAACATAATATTCCTAGTACAATTCTTAGCTATAACAATCATACTTTGTTCACAATGGATAAAACAATTAATCCTACTGTGAAAATAATTGCAAACTTGAAAAATATTAGTAACATATGACAAGTACTAAATTCAATTTAATGGTACATTGCGATAAACTTGCTACGTACTAAACATATAACGAGTACTTCTCATATGTTAGTAATATTTTGCAACTTAGCAATTATGTATTTTAAGTACACAATAGGATTAATTATAATATCCATAGTGAATAAGCTATGAATGTTATAGCTAACACTTGTAACAGAAATATTATATTCCAATTTATATAAATTCGTTTAGTGCTTTCTCTTTCGGTGGATCTATTCAACTAGTTCATCATGGTATTTTGTATTATAGAACAATTGCCGCTACACTGCCGCGATCCCTGCGAGATATATGATTTTCAGTCCCATTCTCATTTTCAGTGACTTAGATATAGGGTTTGAAGTCTGACGTTTGAAAAGTTCGTGGGAAAAGTTTATATTTTCCAACTTCCTTATCATTTGTTGTCTCTTCTCCTACAGTTCTAGTCATCTAATACGTCTTTTTAATGAGTTTGGTGGGGTCGCTTTTCTTTTTTCGTAGTTTTGTATATGAGTCTTCATATAAAATATATTTCAAAAAAACGTAACAAAAAAAAACAAATATATAGAAACTCTTTGCATAATGTACAATTTATTCTTTATAAACATATTTATACCAAGAGTGGAACACATGTGCTGTTATCTTTTAGCTATTAACATATAAATATATCATAGGACAGATGTAATTCTCTTTGCGTTTATATAAATATATACATATTAATTCAGAAATTTAGATAGTATAAATTTTTACTATGCAAAAAAATGTGGAATAAAAAGCAAACTTAAATAATGTAAATTTAGAAAAGTAACCTAACTTTTTGAAAAAAATGCAATGTCATGTAAATTACAATGAGACTCAAATTATTTGGTGGTACTATTTTGAAAAGAAATGTAAGATTGACTATTTAAATTATAATTTCTCCCAATTCTTTTAAACACAAAACTTGCGATTTGAAATAATTTTATATAGATTAATTACATTTATAAGGCACGCATTTTTAACTAATATTTCTGAAGTAAGGCACACATTGTTAACTAATATTTCTGGAGTAAATAAATGTTGTCTGAATAATTTACACTAATCTCATTTACTTAGAGAAGTGTGAACACTTGATCGGCATTGCTTATATTTTTTAGATAAATGTTCTTTAGAGTTTAGCAAAAATGACTGTGCTTCTCAAAATTATGTTGACTCAAAAATTGTGTTTACTCAATGTGATTTATAATTTTATAACCGGGTTTAAATATTATTTGAATGACAAACAAAAATTATGTGAGTTAAAATAATATTGACTCGAAATACCGAATTGGTTTTTTAAAGATGGTATTTTTTTAAATAAATATTTGAAATAATTGAGAAACAAAAATAGTTATCACAAAAATTGTCCCTCCCTATAAAGTTTTAGAATGTCCTCAGAACAATTGTTATTGTCTTAGGATATTTTCGGGTAAAGAAAAGTTGTTAATTTTGTTTATTTATTGATAATTCGTAGTGAAAACTGTTTTCTTCCTTTTGACTATTTTCGCGACAAAACTAGTTTCTAAACATAATAAAACAATGCCCTCTATCATACCTGTTACGTGTTGCAGGTTTTCTATCATGCGGATCGATTTCAATTGATACATATTACATTGGTGGAGAAGAGCTGTTTTCAACAAGACCAAGTTTGCAAAATTTGGTTGAAGCAGAACAGGACTTACAAGCGCCTGTTCAAATTACGGTTCTCACTTCTCCCTACCCAATATATGACAAGATAGATGGAAATTATTCTTGGCAAATATATGCGGAATTTTGAGGAAATTCTAATTTTCATGCTAAAAAGCATTTTACTTGTTTTTACAGTTAGTTTGTGCTAATTACACTATCTAGCGGTATGATTCTTTAAATAAATTCCAGGTTTTTCTCTTGTCGATTCAATGAGATTTTTTCCCCAAAGCTGTCCTGTAAATTGTTCTTGAGATATCGCCGACAGCCACTCCTATCGTTCTTATCACGTAAAGGATTCAAAATAATATAAGTATGGGCTTAATTGTGTTGATTCAATACGTATTTTCTTGATCCCCTATCCTTATAACGTTATTTTAGAGTCAACATCATTATTATGGATTCTTTGCTATTGAAACGTGCTAATTTCATCTAAGGGTATATAAAATCTACATCAATTTAATAGGCGAAAATTTATAGTTAAAATGAATTTTCTGATCTATTAATTAAAATAGGTCAAAAAAGTTACTTCAGACCTCAAAAATCGTTTTCGGTGTTTAGGACACCGAGTATTAGAGAATTTTCCCGGAGAATGTGACAAAATTTGTTTTGGTACATTAGCACACCGAAGAGAGTGAATTGTCTGAAGTCAAAATACCTAACAGAATCATTTTTTTGTGTACGGGAATACTCCGGAAATCCTTGTGTTTTGATGCCTCATACATTTTGATAAATACTTTAAAAAAATCATTTTCTGATGTACAATTCTAATACAATTCCAAAAATAGTTTGATGGATACGTCAGAAAGTCCAGGTTTTTGCAAATACCGCGGAAGAAATTATATGAGTTATTTTGACAAATACCTTAGTAAATCTATTGTTTTTGGATTCCGTTTCCAATATACGGACCGAACAAAATATTGTGAAGTATTTTGATGAATACCCCAGAAAAGCCCCATATTTTTTTTATGCCGGATGTTCGAAGATATTTAAATAAATCATTTTCTTTGAAGTCCTGGATACTGAAAAGCATTTTCTCATTTATTTTAATAAATATTTCTGGAAGTCCAGACTTTTACAGTATCCTATATACCGGAAAGAATTATTTGTATTATTTTGATAAGTACCTCAGTAAATCTATTATTTTCTGGTTCAGGTTCCTACACACAAAAAATGATTTTTTAATGTATTTTGCTGAATATACCACAGAAGATACATTTTGTTCGGTGTTCTGCACAGCGAAAAAATTTTTTATTTTGATTTGTACCTCAGAAAATCCACTTTTTTAAAATCAAATTATATTTTTTTCAAATTTGTTTCAAAACAGTATTTAATTATTTTATTTCCGAAATTAATTCAAATATGCTTCAAATAAATTTTTTATTAATGAAAATTAATGAACGATAAATAAACTTGACTCAAATTTATCCCAAATATAAAATAATCGTCATTTGTTTTTCAATAGTACCACATAAAATAAAGAAGAGTCTTGCTTTGATGATTTTAATGTTAAATATATAAAAAAAAACAAATCTATAAACTTATTCATTAGCGCGCATATTCGGGGCTTTTTTGTATCATTGTACAAAGTAATTATTTTTCGATTTATTAGTCGTAATAATAATAACTAATTAATTATAATAATACATAGATAATATACATATTATAGATATGACAAATAATATTAGTTATTAATAAAGAAGAAAATATTTGATCGCTTTATAAACAGAATAATTTTGAAAAATCTTTGAAAAAATCACCTTTCACTGTATTATGTACTTAAAAGCATCTTGTAACATTTTTCTATCAATTAAGAATTTCTTCTGTGTATGTTTATCAAAGTAAATAAGATTCTATGTTAACATTTAGTTTGCACCAAAAATTTCAGGCGATATTTTATAAATATAAGATTTTTGAATAATATAAAAAACAAAGATACATATGTTTTTAATTGTTAAACTTTTTTTTATTTGAAACATGTTTAGAATATAATTATTTATTATAAATAGACAAATTAAGTATTCTGCGAAGTAGAAGTATTCTGAAGAACGTATTCTAAAGAAGTATTCTGCGAATCAAAATTTTGTTAAATCAAAGTTAAAAATTTCTCATGACCATTGAAATTTGTGGGAGGCTCTTTCCTTGCTAGGCCATCTGCTGATTCGTTGCCGACAATGATCCTGTGTCCCTGGTGCCGACATCAACGTGAATGAGTTGGACATAGCCAGTATATATAGTGCATTTATGCACTCCTTTGCTAGTACAGGATCAATTTTAGCTTAGTTAAACGCATTGTGTGCCGCCTGTCACCAAGCGCTTACTATAAAAATCCGTTGTTAGTTATCTTATATTTTTCTGTACGCAATGAAGAATTGCACATGTTTCAGAATGAAAAGCTGTAGCAAATTTGCCTAGTAGAGATAACATTCAGCAACTTGAATTTTCTCATTATATTCCTGCTGTGTCGTATTTCGTGAGGTTCAAAATACGTAAGCAAACTCCTGTAAGTCAGATGGGTAATTCCTCCACAAACATGATTCTATGATAGCTTTGCCATTTCTGTGTATATTATAGACTAGAAATTTATAGTCTGATTTCATGTGTAATATTACATCTCCTGTAACTGTAATTACTGACTTTAGATTCCCACTTAAAATCTAAACATCATTTTCTAAATTCTTATTATTTGATTTCAAAATTATATTTTAATGGAATTACGTTCAATATTGTTTAGGTGTCGAGATTCTTATTAATGGATAAGACAATTTTATTTATATTTCTGGGTAACAAGTTAACATAAACGTATCTTTGTTAATCTTTGATGGTAAATTCATATACGCATATTATTTGTCTATGTTATCATGTGAAAGTGTTATGATTTGAAATTTCGCAGCAAGAGCAGCATTGTTACGTTAAATTGTAAAATCGCATGGATTCTTGATATAAAACACATATTCATTAAAACTAGTAAATTTATTTCTTCTTTTTATATAATTATTCGTTTCAACAATCACACTACTTGTACTTACACTTATTAGTTGAAACTTTTGAGCTGAATCTTATACGAGCAATTC
This sequence comes from Adranes taylori, assembly GCA_009867245.2. Classification (NCBI taxonomy): domain Eukaryota; kingdom Metazoa; phylum Arthropoda; class Insecta; order Coleoptera; family Staphylinidae; genus Adranes; species Adranes taylori. Next base: position 3,832 of record WYDF02282094.1, on the reverse strand, counting down.
ATTGAAAAGATTAAAATTGTTATAGGAGCAGGAGTAATTATATTTGCAATTGATGTCATTCATTTTTTTTATCAATATTAACTACAGGTTTAGAAAAAAGATTAGAATTATTATACAAATTTCTCATCTAGAAAGTCGACTAAGTGCAAAATTTGAAATCTTTCGCAACAACACGAGCAGGTTAGCCTGCGAGCTTTTGGATAAAATTATGAAAGTATTACAAATAGGTGTTGCTTTACTTAACGAACCGAATGCACGAATCATTCGGTCCAGCAAGATTAGAACTGTGGACCACGGAAGGAATGCAGAAATAATAGTTAATATCAGGATTAATGTAGAAGATCACGCACTCAGAAAAGGATGGGGCGGAGGGAATAGCAGTTAGGTTGGTTTATATTTCTCTCAACACTACCTTGAGCTACATAACACTTACATTATAGCCCATTTTGGACATGAATGATTTTCAATAGTATTCGCTACCTTCATTTGAAACGAAACCAAATTATTCTCTACTACTGCAAGGAAATGTGTGATAAATGCGCAAATTATTTAATGGAATGGACAAATTCACGAAATTCGAAACTGAAGTCTCGAAGATTCGAACTAAATCTTGTTTTGAAACTGCTAATTTTGTCATATGCTTACATTATATTTCTCAAATGCAATGTCCAATTCAATAACAAAATGGGAATTTTCTTAATTTTCTATTAGGAGAAAACAGTTCAATGCACTGTTTTTCTCGAAACTTTTAAAAGAAAGTATGTTTAATAGCTATTCTAAAACAAGAAAGACATATTGAACTTTGAACGTTTCAGTGTTGGAGTCCACATTTTAATTAATTAAAATAGTGTTCCAAAAACACCATGTATTTAATAAGTTTAAACCAAAGCATCCAGCTGGCGATAGATGACAGTTTACACAGCTATGAGGATTGAAACATGTCAAGTTCAATCCTCATAGATTTGTAAATTGTAATCTATCAGCGGCTGGAGGCTTTGGTTTAAACTTATTACATACATGGAGTTTTTGGAACACTTTGTTTTAATTCATTAAGATAAAGTTAACCTTTAAAATGAATTTTAAATGAAATGAAATTAACCACAACTCTAAACCGGTAGAAAAGAAATATTTTATGTAGGAATTTGAATTAAATAAAATTGATAGGGATAAATTAAATTCAGCTCAGTGAGTCATATCATGTATATGTATTTTTAAAACGATCGTAGAGAAATCATAAATAATAAAACCCATTAATCACAACGTGTTACACGTATATTTCCATTAAAACACTTTGTGGTGGCACTTTATATTTTTAATATTAATTTATATCTTTTAATTTCTATAGTAAAAAATTTCATCTAATCGATTTTTAATAACAATTATTTAAAACAATTTTATCTTGGAAAATCTATAAATATGCGATTTGTAAGAGTTTTTTTATTATATAAAAAATATATGTTTGCTGTTTATTACCAAGAGAAAAAAAGCATTGTTTAAATTAGTTTAAAAAACCCAAAATTCATACAGAGCGAGTTGAATAAATAATTGATAAAAATAAAAATATTATTATAATAATAAATACTAAAGATTTTAGGATATTATTATTGATATAATTGGTAGTGTGTATATTAGTATATGTTTTGTGGCCATGTAATTTTAAATTTAATGTAATAATAAAGATATTATTTTAAAAAATATTGGTCTATAATTTTTGCCATAATGTGTGCAGTAAGGCAAAAAAGGCCAATGTGCAGTAAGGCCATAAGGACAAAAAAGAAAAAAGAAGAGGAACTAACACAACATATTCAAGAATTAAGAAACGACATCAAAGATTTTAAAAACAATAGGCAAGAAATGAAGGCTTCAGTAGAATACATAAATCAAATGTATGAGGAAGAAAAAAGGAAATAGATACAACTAAAATAGCAAATAGACCCAAAAGGAGACATAGTTAATGAAGACAGAAATAAATCTCCTAAAAGAAAAAATACAGGAGAAGAAATTCCAAAAATCGAAAAAAATATAATTATCACGAGAATAACGGAAAGAAAAGAGAATACAGAAGTAACAAAAGAAAAGGTGTTAAAAATATTAAAACGTTTGTCACAAAAATAACAGTGAGAGACATATAAAATATTCAAACGCTTGAAACAAAAAGGCAATCAATAAATTAGAGTACAATTTTATGATAAAGAACCATAGGGGACCAAAGACTGGCAAACTGAAATAGAAGAGAATAATGATAACAGAATATACATAAACGAGGAATTAATTTAACCGAGGATACAAAATACTAAATAAAATTAGTGCTGCTAATGCAACAAGAATAGACTAAAATTATGGTACAAACCAATACTTGATCACTGTATTACTATTACAGATTTCTATAAAACAACAGAGGTAGAAGATGTAAGCTTCATAGACCGCACTATAAGTGAAATCATTCAACACGCTAAATCATTTTTTTAGAGGAATCAAACAAAAAATAGTCAATACAATATCACGGAAAAAATCACATGAAGCAAGACAAAGAAATGGAGAGAAGAGGGCAAAATATAACAGACAAAAAAACCTGGTTACAAAGTTATGTAGAAGAGTAAAATCAAAATACTACCATACAAAATCAGAAAAAAAAACAAGGATATAACAATAAATGAAATACTACATAGGAAACATAAAGGAAAAAATGATATAATAAAGAAGTTGCAAATCAACGAAGTAACGACATGATTCAACGACTACTACATATCGACGGACAGAAATATATAATAACAACAAACACAAAAAATTCATCCTTTTAAACACCTCGAGGAAAATGAAAAAAACTATTTTCCTAAAAGCCACAAATATACAGGAAATTGAAAAAATTATAGACAATTTAAGGGTTCATGCAAGTTCATCGGGATATGACAACATAACAGTAAAAGACATTAAAGCAGTAAAGTAGACACTTTCACCAACAGTGGCCAAACTTATTAGTAAAGCAATAGAAAAAGGAGACTTTCCAGAGGAATTAAAAATAATAGAGGTCATAGCAATATTCAAGGAAGGAAACAGGAAGGAACTAAAAAATTACAGACCAATTTCATTACTAACAATGTTTCCCAAAATTGCAGAAAAAGTGCTAAAAACTAGACTGGTGGATTTTATAACAAAGACAATAGGTTTGGACCCAAGACAATATGGATACCAAAAAGGGAATGGAATATATTGAAAGAGTTTTAAAATTGTATCCGCCATTAAAGCCATACTTTCTCAGCATCGACAATTCGTTTTTCAATAACGAAATGAGTGAGATGTTGTTATTTATTCACCGTCAAGCTACGGTCAATTCTTCGCAATACTATGAAAACAATTGAAAAGGACGATATTTCTGCTGCTGAAGTTACGCTCATTTAAAGAGATTTGAAAGAATATATTGAAATCAGTAAAGACAAAGAGTTTCTTCCTCTTATGGTTACCCAATTATTGAAAAATTCTGAAGAATCAAATAATGAAATTAAGAAAAACTTTATGCATGAAGTTGACAGATTCTACTGTAATTGCGTGGAATACGTAGAAGAATGAACTCAATATTTTAAAGTAGATGTATTCGCATGGTCATTACTTCACGAAAATGCTAAATGTAACAAATTAGTGACACAATTTCTTATTTGAAAAATTTAATTCAATTTGAGAAATTTCAATTTACAGAAAACAAAAATTCAGAATGGCATTTGAAAGCAATCGAACCAGATAAACGATGGGTTGAAATATTTTCTCATTTTACAACCCGTCATATTCCATTTCTAAATATTTTTAAAATAGTCGAAGCAGCTTTTTGTTTGCCAGG
>WYDF02282083.1:0-17018 GCA_009867245.2 Adranes taylori | reverse complement strand
GATGTGAAGGTATAATCTGGCTTCATGTTTACCAGCATATCTTTTAATCTCTTCTTTGACTATAGATATCTGAAGATCACGATGGAGATCAGAATTTCGGATACGCCATTGTGCATTGGCAATATTGCGCAACACCTTATTCTGGAAGGTTTGAATAATTTTAATATTACTATCACTGGCACAACTCCAGAGTTGGATGTAACATAGCCATACGGGTTTCAGAATTTGGTTACAGATTACCAATTTGTTAGATATTGACAGCTTGGAGTTTCTAGCAAGGAGCCAATAAAGTTGTCTGTATTTGACTGAAAGCTCGGCTCTTTTCTTTTTGACGTGTACCTTCTATCGTAATTTAGATTCAGGGTCGTCCCAAGATATTTATCACATAGTTCATAAAGCACCATGGTACCATTTATTTCTAGTGGAGACTGGTTGGTTGCATGTTTGGTTGTAAAGCTAACATGAATTGATTTCAGCTCACTGAGCTTAATCTCTCATTTTTTAGTCCAGTTCATGACTGAATTAGTAGCTGTTTGAAGTTTTCTGGTAGAATCTTTATGATTTTGATCAACTTTTCCCCTATCTGCACCTTCTTATTGCCTACTTGGATCCTATCCAACCCCCTTTTATGTTCCATCGCGAATTTTCTAATGTTTTTTTTAATTTTTCTTTCCTTCCTTGACATATCATCATGTATGTAAATTTTACTTCCTCTTAGTATCCACTTCCTATCCATTATTTCCCTTTTATCCTACCATGTTGTCATCTTCATCATTATCAGTCTCTCTTTTCATTGCAACTTATCCTTTCCCATCCTATAAAATTCACTCCATTCTACGTTGCAACCTAATCTTCTCCATAAATCTCTTAAGTTCGTAATGTCTTGCTCCCCTTCTTCCAAACCATTAATTGTTATGATCTTTTTCTTTTCCCCTCATTGCCTAAACTCTTCTGCTTTTTCTAATTCCATGAATCTCCGCTTCATATCCTCCATCTCTTTCTTACATACGTATTCTTTTTCTCTCACCTCCTTCCTCCATTCTTTAATCTCCTGTCTCATCCTCTCCGGTTCCTCTATTTGATATGATTGTTCCCCCTTTATCGCATCCTGATCCCTCTTACCTTCCTAATTTCTCTCAGCATTTCCCTTTCAAAGTTGGTCATAACCTCCGTCTTAGATTTCATTCTCACCTGCGTTACTACTTCCACCTAGTTTTACTCAATTCCACAAAGTAATTGAGACTCATCCTTTCCTCGGTGATATCCAAAATCTTCTTATAAACTTCAAATTTAATAAACTTAAAACAAATTTGATCAGCTTAATTTTATATATGTTATATAAACAACTTTATGCTAATATAACTATTTATACAACGGCACAATACAAATGTTTTTCTCAGTGAATGTTTTTTGTAGTTTATATAGTTTTTTATATTTTTTTTTTGTTTTCGGTACACAATTAAACTATCGGTACACACGTTTTTACACTTTAACAGCTATTAATTAGTTCACCTGCGCAGTCTAATCGAAGTAAATTGTTTCTATAATAACGTATTTTTTTCCGAATGTATTGATGTAATTTATAATATTTTATCAATCTACTTCAAATTCGTAAATATGGCGGAGCAACGATTTATGTCTCCTCTCTCGATGAAAACGAAAACGTCAATCCCCCTATGATCCCCCTTATTTCAAATTCGTAAAAATCTAACCCTTTCTACCCCCTAGATGTAACTCCCTTTACAAGCGCCATAATAGTTTTCTTCCATCTCGCCTTATTAATTCTTTCCATTATCCTTATACACCTAAGCACATTCTTATATTCCTCGCCAAACGTGTTTCTTCCTTACTCCAGTTCAATCTTGTACATATATTGAACCAATGTTCCCACCTTTCCTCCTCTCTTCTACATATCTTTCATATCCACTCACTCTCATCCATTTCACCGTTCACATCTAAATCGTGCAATAATTCTTTGCTTTTCATGCCTCATCTGTTGTCAAATACTCTAACTTTTCCTCCCCATTCATTATTTCGTTCAATTCCTTCATTTTTCCATCTCTCTTGCACCTCAATATCATTCATTCTTTTCTAGACTTCATTAACAGCTTCATTCACATCATACATTTTCTCCCACCATCTTTCCGTAGAAAATAATGTTCTTTCATACATTTACTTCCTCTCTTTTGCCCATTTATTCAGGCATCTACCCAAAAAACAAAAAGAAAACCAACAAAATAAAAACACGAAGAATATTCCTCCCGCAGGAGAACCGAGAAAGGCGCATTCCGACGACCATCTCATCAATAACACTCCCTTTCCCATTTGTTACTTATTACATGTCACATGCTGATCTACTCTTATATTTCTTCAATCCTAAACATAATTGCCACGTCCTACCAACCTTTCCCAAAAGCACTCACCAATTATCTGCTAATTTTCTCTAATCCTCATTCCACTCTATTCATTTACATTCTCTCACCCAGTGGTCCCATTTTACTCCTTTTCCCCACAAATCCTACATTGTCCTACTCTTGGCAACTATTTCCTCTCTCTTCGTTTCCACATCTAAATCGCTTCCACATCTAATTATATCGAGATATTTTATCTAAATAAGCAAATTAAGCAAGGCAAGCGTTAATTTGAATTAATCCCTAAAATAATCTTTCCAGTTAATATAAATTTCATTTATTTGTCTTTAGGTGGAATGGAAATAAATAATTTTTAATACATGGACAAATCAATTAATATTTCATTTCAATTACTTGGTCTCATTGGACTTAATCCGCGAAAAAACAATAAGATGTTAATCGGGTTCAATATATTTATCATGTCGTATTCATTGATAATACTTGGACTAGAAATAATATTAAACTGGCAAGGCCCCGAGACGATTTATAAGATGTACCTTTTGCCCGGATGCATAATAGTAGGATATTTGAAAATTTTACCTCTTATTATAAGGAAAGATTCAAATATTTTCTCTCCTATAGCAAATCTTTTGCCAGAGTCTATTCCTCGTTGTGAATTAATTATTTACACAGCAAATTTCAATAAAATTTCCATCTAAGCGTATCTTGGATAACCGCTGACATCCACATGTTAAATGTTTCCTTTGTAATATTTAAAGAAAAAACTTTGACACAAATAAACATATTCCTGTAATTTTGTGAATTAAATAACAGTAGACTCTCACTAATCTGGCAGATATCAGAACGGGGGTAGTGCCAGATTAGTGAAAATACCGGAACAGTGGAAGGTCATAAATAAAACCACTGGTCAATGAAAAAATCTGTTTCATTGCAAATACATAATATGTACATACATACTACAATATACATATGTACATACAAAACTTACAAGTATAGTTCGGTACGTCTGCTCCAATGGAGTAAAACAACTGTCAATTTTCTTCTGTTTCTTAGTCTGAAATGACACTTTTACACTTTATCTTGGAGCCTCTTCAAAACAAGAATATCACTCGCGGAGACATCAGTTTCTTCTGCCCACTTCACACGGATTGCAAAGGCATCCATCCCACCAATATGGCTGACGGTATAAAGACCAGACGCTTTTCCTCTCCTGTCGTCCTCTTCTTCTCCCCTATTCATTACATCATCGATTACTTCGTCGCTGTGAACATCTGAACATCTGGCCGTTTCTTCTTCTGCACCAGCTAGCCAGATATTCACATCTTCCGTTGTTAGATTTTCGCTGTTATCCACTAGTTTTTCCGCAATCGTCTCTCGCAGCTCAGTCAGTTCACAATCAAGATTTTCTTCATTGTCATCCACAGCGACCAAGTATTCCATTTCCCTACTTTGACCATCATCTGTTTTGTTTCCTTTCTTCTGTTTGTACTGCTCTAATAGTGTCATATCGCGCCATAAGTTTTTTCATGAATAAATAATGGTTTTTTCTGCAAGATTTTCACAAGCACTTGCCAGTGAAAAAACCACATCTTTCAAGTTCGTTTCATTTAATGACTTAATCACGCTGTCTTGCTTTGTCAACACCTTATAAAGCAAACCTTTTTTATAGTACACTTTGACTGTCTGAATCACATTCTGGTCTATAGGTTGCGAATGGAGTCTAACGTTTGGCCGTAAGAATAATACATGGATTCCAGAACTTGTCAAATCGTCTTCTTCCGGATGACCGCGACAGTTATCTAAAATAAGCAAGCCATTTTGCGGCAGTTCCTTTTTTATCACAAAGTTTTTCACTGATGGCACGATTATTTCATAAAACCATTTCTTGAAAACTGACTTGGTCATCTATCCCCTGGATTGGTTTTTACAATCAACAGCTAGGTTGACATTTTTAAAGGCCCTCGGATTCTTCGCCTTGCCGATCTCCAATAAGTTCAATTTATGTGTGTCAGTCGCATTCGAACACGGAAATAACGTTATCTTGACCTTGGCCAGTTTCCGCCCTGGAGTACTCTCTTCAGTACGATGAACGAATATTTTCTTGGACAAAAGTTGCCAAAATAAACCATTCTCATCTGCATTATACACTTAGTCGGGAGATAGACCTAGTTCCCAATGATTTGTTTAAGTTTTTCTTTGTAGAGGTAGACCGTGGCAAAATTACAGGAGAGTTTTTCACCCATCATACTCAATAAACGAATTCCAAAACACTTTTTTAATTTTTCTAGCCGTCCATCACTGGCCTGAAAATCATCTTTCCCCATTATTTTTCTATAGAAGAGCTTTGCACTTTCTTTAAAATCTCATTGGAATATGACTGTTGCGTTCTTAAAGAAACCACGAATACAGAGTATCCTCATCCTCAGGAAACTCGCCCTTTTTAAAAATTTTTCTTACACTTTTCACATTGTCAATCGTTTTGGAAAAAGCCTTTATCTTTTCACTATTTTTTCGTTTGTCATGAATCGTAGCACGGCCAACTCCGTATTCATTAACGAGATTCGATAGCTTATCGCCTTTCTCAAGTCTCTTCTCGTTTTATCGAAAACTCTGATGACATTGATGACTGTGATGACTGTGATGAAATTTTACACTCACTATCTTCGAATATAAAAATAAACAAAAGTTATGATAAGAACCAACAATAAAAATTCACTATGTATGTACATATACACTTTGGAATCCAAATGGTGCACGGTGATGAACACGACGCAACTGTCCATCGGTTTACCATTACAGCGTCTTCTCAACTTCCCTTCCACGCCCTCCTAAAGTCTAAAAACAATGCCGAACTACTCTAGGGTCGGATTAGTGAAGTGCCGGATTACATATAGTCTACTGTACTTCCTTCCAAAGGGTATCTCACTTGAAAAATATGTAAGTATGCAAAGCAATACATCAGCGATAAGCAAATCAAATCCTGAAAATATTCCCCAGGTTTTTGATGCATTAAAAAATAGAAGATGTAGTTTGCGACCATTAAATTTGATATTACATTTAGAAACTGGAATAACGTTGTCAAAAAAAAACTCCAAAAAAAACCGACGAAGAAAATTTTGGTATAACACGTTGTCTAAACTCACCGAACACCAATGTTCCACGGAACATGTTTACCAATAATTGCTCTAGCTAGACCAGTGGTTGCAACCTTTCTTTGGGCAGGGACCACTAACACTTTTTTCTTAGATGCAGAGACCCCAAAGTTCAAAATGAAGATTGCGAGAATTTGAAAATTAATCTTAATCATACTTTTTAGTTAATATTAAGCTTAATAGAAAATCTAGAGAACTTTAGTTGAAACTCAATGTGGTTCTTGAACCTTTTCAAATGTTGGACAATTCAGAGGCTAATGCTGCTGCTCAGAGCTACACGAATATTCAAATGATTTCTGGCATTATGCTTAATTAGAAGCATATCATAAAACCCTTTATCGCATAAACAAGTCGTGGAGAAGAGTATAAGATATCTTAAGGCGAATCCTCGAACTATATGACATGAAATTGCTTTCTTAAAGCAGAACTCGTCAAGAGAAACTGATTCAAACTCATCCCTACCTTGCATATTATTTTGGATTTCAACAGCAATATCAAACGAATTGTATTGTGGATATTCTGGATATTGTTGATATTGGATATTGGATATTGCGGGTATGGTGGAAACGAATTGCTTTTGGATATTTTTCGATTCGGTCTGGTTATGTTCCAGGACTCATCGGCCAGCATGTGTAGATGACTTCTTGAATATACGTGATGGTCATGTGATCTTTGCTATCACTAACGAGAGCTTGCTTTTACACAAAAGCAGAAAAATTATTTTCTCCAAATTTACCTACCCATAATTAAAGATTGCAACGGTTGGTCTTCAAACATAAAAATATTTCCCAAATCTGCTAGTTTATGGCTTGGAACTGCAAGTTTAATTTATTCAAATGTGTGAAACTATCATGCTCTAGTAAATCTTTTTATTGGCTAGAAATACCTGAACCTCTTTTCTCAGTTGAATTAACTTTGATCGGAGTTCATTTTACTACACAGTTTTCTAAAACAGCGTGTAGTTAAGGCGCTACTTTTAATAAAATTGACCACTTTTATGATCAATTGCATTATACTAACAAAGCTTTCAGGAAGGGTCTTGTAAGCTAACGCCTGACGATGAATCGTATATGTCAAACTTGCTGGGGAAACAATATGTGCAAGAGTATCTAGGGGTTGCCCACAGAGCGGAGTTTTATTCCCGCTTTTGTGGTGCCTTGTAGTAGACGAGCTTTTGCTCAGTTTGGAACAGCAAGGCATTTAAAGCATTGGCTACGTGGATGACATTGTCATCATAACCCAAGACAAAGTCAATTCTGTGTTAGGTACCTTATGCAAAGAGCACTTAGCGTAGTTGAAACATGAACAACAAAAAGGGGCTTGAACATTAGCACTCAGTAAACTTTGATTGTAGCAGAAATTTTACCAGAAGAAACAAACTGGACGGCTTAGGCAGTCTAGAAGTCACGGATCACAAATATCGCTGCAGGTGGACGTAAAGTACTTTGGAGCCATACATGAGTCCAGATTCACTTGGAGCCGGCAAATTGATAGAATGGTTATAACTTCCGCAAGTATAAGACGTAAGTACTGGAAAGCATGGGGCTGAAGTCCTGCTTGATGCACTGGGTGTACAAGTCGGTTATTAGAAATCCATAACTTACCGAGCACCGATATGGTAGAAAGGCACTTTAGGCTAAGACAAGGCAGAAACTGTCTTCCATGCACAATACAACCTGCCTTGCTATAACAGGCGTAATGAGAACGACTCCTAGGGCGGCGCTTGAGATGCTGGTACATCTTCTGCCACTAGAATTAATCATACAAGCAGATGCAGAAACCGCATTCCATCAGCTATAAATTAACAGACCGAATTTGGCAAAGAAAATAGACACTAAGATTACAGAGCATGAGTTATTTAACATTAAATTGGAGTGTATATCTCCAGAGTATTATATATACAGAAACTATGAGGTCAAAATAGAATCATGTTTGTGGAGAGACGACCCTCAATCTATCCGAAATCTGCTCTAGTCTGGTTCACAGATTGTTCAAGGGCTTCTGGAAAACGGGAGCAGGAATATACCGAAAACGACCGGAACTCCGAAAGTCCAATCTTATAGGCAGATTTGCCACAGTCTTCAGGCCGAAATATATGCAATTCTCTGTTGCATGTAGGAAAACATAAACAGGTATTATAACAAATAACGGATTTTTATAGTAAGTGACAGTCAGGGAGCACTTCAGGCGCTTAAGAATGCGGGAGATGTATCTGGAGTGACGAACGCATAAATACACTGTGCAAACTGGCTATGATAAATTCAGTTACACTGATAAATTATAGAGGCATTGTTGGTAACGAGATAGCTGATCATTTGCATAGAAGGCATTCAGCTCACTATTCAGTAGTCCTGAGCCGGCTCTGGGAATTCCAACTAGTTCTATCAGAGAAGCTATAAGAATATTGACCAATCAAAAACATATAGACTGCTGGACAAAAACAGAAGGAAATCAACACAGCAAGCGCTTTATAGGAAAGCCGTGTAACAACAAAACCTTATATTTGCTAAAACTTGGCAGAAATAAAATCAAATTGATAACTGGCCAGCTATCAGGCCACGCGCCTCTAAGGTTACATATAAACAAAATTGGCCTTCACACTGCGTAGTCTATGTCTGGAAGAACGCGATATAGCTCAACATATCCCCAGCTTCAACACACCGTCTGGGTGCCAGAGCTTCAGATATGAGAGTGTGAAGCTCTGGCATCCAGAAGGAGAGACCTAAGAGAGACCAGAAGGAAACACATATCCGGAGCAACGAAAGTTAAATTTGAATTCGTACAGAAGAAGCTCTCACCAGGAAATATTGTAACTGGTACAGGATGTAGATATATTCTGGTGTGACTAAAGATTCAAGGAACGCACAATAAGCCATTTGGTTGCAGTGCTATGAAGCGGTATTCCACAGACAGCCCTTGATGATACTAACAATAATAATATTAACACCTACATATTTTATCTGATAAATTTGGATTATTGCACACACATGTTATAATCCATTTATTATTTTTATTATTATTAATTCCATTACTAGTAAATAGTAGTTCGTAAGTAAATAAAACATTTCTTCCACGTGAATCTAAAATACATTTACCACCAATGCTACACTCAGATTACAAAATAATGTCATCTATACCATTTTGTGAGAGCACTACCTTCCAATTCATCTTGCACATCCTGAAAGTCAGAAGTTTTAATAAATATCTATTGATGAATATTGAATATTCCATTTTGATTTGAGGTATGCGCGAAATTTCTTATGATGTTTTTAAATACCAAAATATTTCTAGAACTAGGAAACACTTCTACTACACTTAGACGAACGGATTATGCATCAAATGAATAAGAAAGATCAATAACAACAATATATTCAAGAATTGAATTGCTTAATACAACTTATATTTTAAAAACGATGGTACTGTAATACTACAAGGATACGAATTTTGCGACTACAGAAAAACATTATGTTTCCAATTAAAACTTTTCATAGATTTTCTAGTGACCAATTATTATGCTCTAGTTTTGGATATAACAACCGATATTACATATTTTTCTTTCGTGACGGAAGTCTATTGTGGCATTGAATATATCAAATATGGAGCTAGTGCTTTGACTGATGGGATGGATAATGAAGTGTTTCGAACAAAATGGATTGACTTGTTACAGCAGCACAAAAAAGTTGTAAGGTAAACCACTACCCATGAAAATTAGATAAAATAAATTTTTGCCATGTATATTTGGCAAAGACAAAAGAGGAAATAGAAGAAATGAGTCAATAGGGAGAGGAAATAATGGTATGAAAGAGAGTAGGGAGAGAAATGAAAAAGGATACATTTGAATTAGGAGAAATACAAATTGAGAATGTCAAAAGCTATAACCATTTAGGACTTATGCTTTGTAAGCTTGGGAAGTGTAATGAACACGTAGAAATGGTAGTAAATAAAGCAAAAGTTGCAACTGAACGGTAATCTCGTTTCCCAAAATATGTATATGGGAAACGAGATTTGGAGATTCGATATATACGAGATTACTCATAATGGAGGTTTGCGTGAGGAATATAATTATGTATGACGCGGAAATATGGGAAGTGAAAAATAACGAGAAAATATGGAGAGGGCGATACTTGGAATGCTGACGAAAATAATCTGGCTAGAAAATTCAGCGCCGAGTGAGCTTGTCTTGCGGGAAGTACAAGTGTTGGAACAAGAAAATGATGAAAATGACAAAATGTATGAGAAAAAGGTAATGAGGGATGATTAAATGAGGGAGTATAATTGAAAGTGTTGGAGTGATGATGAATGGAATGAAAGATGAATGGAGTGGGATATGCATAATGAGTAGACAAGAGAATGAAAGAGAGCATATGAAAGAATAGGATTGAAAGGATAATGGAAGTGGATGAGGTGGTGAGTGAAGTGGAAGTGAGGATTAATAATGTGAAATTGCAATAAATGTGGCAAAGATTGAGGAATACTTGGTACATATAAAGTAATCAGTAATTGGGGAAAGATTACCGGAATACATAGTAACTAAAGTGAGTATGAAGAGTAAACTATTGATAACGCGTTTCAGATGGGGAGCGAAGAAAGATGTAATAGATATTGGATGGCGAAAGGTGAGAGAGTATCTAGGATTTGTGGGAGAAATGAAAATAAATGGATGCACGTGGTGAAGGAATGTTTGGGAATTGTATGGATAGAGGAAGAGAGTTGGCTGATAATATTAGAGAGTGTTCAGGAGAAGAAATAAAAGGGATAGAAACAATGGAAAGAATATTATAGAAGAGAAGAGGGATAAAATGAATTCCTAAATTTTGTTTATTTTGGTTTGTCTTTTGAGTGTTTCAATAAGAGCGGAAAAATAAAATTTTTAATGAAACACTTTTTTGAGATTTTTATTTGATCATAAAGAGACATGTAGAAGTTAAGTATGGAATAACACATCATATAAATACCCTCCTCACCTTAACGCTTTTGTGACAAATTATCAATCAGAGTTAGGCATAAATATAGGTAGATTTCGCTACAGCGCCTAATCTTTTCCTTGAAGGATTAGCTAGTACTGGCGTTATTAACATAACTTTTGTTGTCACCCCCCCCCCCCCATTTGAAAAACGTATAAGGGTGGTAAATCGTATATTAGGCGGCCAATTCTGCTCGCCCAAAAGAGAAACTACACGACCACGGCATGCCTGGTGTAATAATGCCATTGTCTCTCGTGAGGTGTAGAAAGTGGCACCGTGATGCTGAACCCGCATGATGTCTTCAATACTTACACCATCCATTTAAGGAACATAAAACTGGATTATCATGCCCAGATACTGTTTTCGACTGTTTATGCATTTCTGGCAGAGTTTTCGAAAAAAATGGTCCAATGATGGCTCAAGTCCAAAATCTATACCAAACCGTGACACGTCTTGAATTCCTTCAGTTTTGAAACACATGTAGGTTTACCTCATTCCAATTTTGCTTGTTTACGAAACCATTAATATGAAATTCTGCCTCATCACTGAGAATGATTTTGTTGGAAATCTCACAGTCCACTAACTCTTGTTCAATGATACAAATGATGAACTATCCTGGCTGTGCGTTTGTAGGCTTATGTACTTGAGTGAACTGTATTTCGTATGCAAGATAATGCGCATTTCTTTTCAGAATACGCTGCGTACTGCTTCTTGAAATATGCATTTCATGAGCACGATTGCAAATGGATGTTCCCCGTCTCTCAACTACATTCTGGCTAACAACCGTGATGTTTTCTGCTAAACGACCTAGTCGAAGAGAAGTCGATGATCTGATATCAGCAATAGACCCATACCTCTAGAACTTTCAATAATTTTCTTCATAGTTGAAGCACTTGGAACATTTTGTCTGGACGCAATTGGCGAATCGTGGTAATCATTTTAGGAGCAATATTTAACAATTGGAATGAGTTCTTATACCGAATAGCGATCCACTTTTATTAATGATCTAGCTGTCATCGAACTGTCATTAGGGTTTGCTTGTCAAAATACAACGGCAAAAATCCCAGCCAATTTATATTTTCCGCTCTTACTGAGACATCCTTTATAAAGATAGAGGCATTTGTTTTCCTTCGTCAATGCAGGGTTGGAAAATTTGGGTTGTGGAAAGAAAGAAATTTTAATTTTAAAGAAATGTTTTTTATTATTTTGGAATCTTATGGTTATATTTATTGCATTTAATGTTGTGATGTATGTATTTATTACACCAAGAAAGATTATTTGATAGAAACTCAAGAAAATCAATATCCGTTATCAAAACAAATCCTTCTATTGTAGGTACATCAATAACCTGAGTAACGCTTATAAAACTGGATTTTTTGTTGAATTAGTCTTTGAAATAGGATTATTAGCCTTCATGCTATATTTTCTAATATTTCGCGAAAAGTATGTATGCGTAATATTTCAAACAATATTCAAGTCCTCTACGCAAAAAGCGGAGTTGTGTAAATAAATTTCACTTTTATTTTGAATTTGATTATTTTTTAAAATTAATTTTCATTAAATAGTCATTTTAGGTTAATTTGGATTTTTATATATCCTTGGATGGACATAACATAATATAAAATACGAAACCGTGCATGCCATAAAGTTTAAACTATCATATTTTCAAAAAAAAATATTTTTTTGTAAAATATTTTTTTTTACATATATTTGAGTCTGACTATAAGTGATAAGATTCTTTATATTGGGTTTATGATTATGGAGCTATTTCAAGTTTTTATTGTTTGCTTTTGTGGTACAGTTATTTTAGAACAGGTATGTACAAGTAGGAACTGTGGTGCATTCACCATTGTAGGGGAGCTGACGTTTACTTATTGCTTACTAGTGAATATAATTGGGGTTGAAAGACAAACAGGCACTTTCTACATGAAAAGATTTATTAACACTACTTTATTAAATTAGAGTTACAACTTTGAAACTTGACATGATTTTAAAAGATATAATACAAGTAACAATTATTTAATTTAAGAACTAGGTGTATGATTTTAGTAATGTTGATTAAGACCTAATCAAAAGGATTTGTAATATCGTTGAAAGTCAAGTTTATAACGAGTTACATGATTGCTTCAATGTTAGAAGAAAACGCAAGTCTTTATTTGTTACAACATTTTAGAATGTTTATAATCTACTTACAATATAACAACATGTATAATTTACTTATCTTTCAAAACAATGTTAAAAAATTGGTTTATTTGGCAGATCCTAGTCTAATTTCTCAATTCCTTGAAAACAAAACTTACAATACCGATATATCGTCTTTTTAATTAAAATAATTTTATACAAATGCATTTTTAATGTTGCGTTTTAAAGTTATGTTTTTATTATTAATTTTATTTTTAACGCTACTGGAAGTGATGAGGAAAGTATATATAAGTTGCTAAAAAGAATATATATATAACTGGAAGATAGGTATGGCTGCGGATAGGAAAGGGACAGAGAAGTAAAAATACAAAAAATAGGTGTTATCAAGACTGTCGTTAGCATTGATATCATTGTCGGGGGCGTCTTTGTCATCATTATTTCGTAATATTTTTCCAAAATCTTCTTCTGATACTAATTTTTCTAAGAATTTCACATAACTAAACCAATTATAACTTTTCATCTAAAAAGAGCTGGGTATGGTGTTTGCTTGTTTCCACTGTGATAAGCATTATTTTTACGAAACTGACAAATCGAAAATCACTCCAGTGATTGTTCTGAGTTTGTTCATTCCAAGTTCTAAGTATATTTTCTATGGCTTGGTTTGTCCGCTCGACGGACTCTTGGCTTTGGGAGTGACACGATTTTCCGTGCACCATCTTTAGCTCTGGCCACATAATCGACAGTTCCTTGTCGACTATAAGATATTTTGGGCACCAAAAAACGAAAATGTATCTAATAATATATAGCTCACTTCTTCAGCCCGTTTTGAGCTTCATAGTCGCAAAATGACGTATGTCGTAAGATGATCCTGGTATACCAAAATAAATTTGTATTCACCATCTTTACCTGAGCTTAAAACGGCTTCACATGCTTGTTTTGCTAAAGCAAATACGCGTGTTGTCGTTCACGATCGTTACTGTATTGTTTGCAATCGCAAGTTGTTTGTTTAAAATGTTTATTGTATTACCGCAATCTTTTATTTTATGATGTGCAATAGCCAATTGATTGTTCAAGACAACATCTTCATTCTGACAATCCATTATTTTCATTTTGGGTACATCATTTTTATGATTTACAATAGCTAATTGTTGGGACAGCGCATTGTTTTCTTTCCCTATCAACGAATATCGACCATTTTTCGCAAAGATGGCAATACATCTTCGAATATCCATCGAGTAAATTCAACTGCTTCCCGCTTTTTCGATCTAATGATTAATGAGTAGAGACTTGGCTCGGATATAAAAATCGTATTATCTTGTCAATTTATTGGTAATGATAGGCCGCCACTTTTCGTTACTACCTTTAGTTCATTCCACGAACACTTCCAATCTTCGATCACGTGATCTATTATTGTTTTTCTTTTATTTGTATATCCCAACAACGCAGCAACATCGCTTTGAACCAAAATTCTTCATCGCCATTTGTTTTCGGCTTGGTAAAAATATAACACTCGACGGCTTGCACACCTGGCTCTACACTAAATATTTTTTGTACAAGCGACATGATTCTTGATTTTATTTAATTAAAAAACGCATTGCGTTGAATGATTTTATCCGAATGTCTACCTGAGCACGATAGATTAGGTCATGAAATACCATGGGTTTTACAACTAAACCATTTCTGGGTACATTTTTCTTATTTTGGCACGGTTCACATAGATTTAAATACATCATAATAACATCGTGAGGAACATTGTGGAACTTACGTTTCAAATTCTCTTCTATCCTTATACGTCACTCGCATCCACATTGAATATGTGCTTCATGAATAACATCAAATAGCTCAGATGATTGAAGAAAATATATTATGTCACATTTGTTTTATTCAAAGGCACTATTAATTTCTTTGTTTCAGCAATATTTAAAATGTCATATCATAAGAGATGTCTCTAATCTTTAGAAGTCAGTTGTGCTTTTTTTCTTGTCTTTATTTTGCTACCTTATAGGCGAAACTAAACCACTATTAATCACTTTTCATGAGCAATATTAGTTTATTAGTGAACTTTTCTTTTAAAATAGTAATAGTACAATCAAAACTCATTTCATAGATTTTTTGAATAATTGAATTTCAACTTGTAAATATATCAATATGTAAATAATTAAAAAGTAAGGTTAGAATATGCAATAGCAGTGTTTCCCACAAAATTCGCATAAACGCGATTTGTTTAAATTCGTATTTTGTCCATAACATATATATTAGTTTTGTTTGTAATAATTAGAAGTGCAACCGAATATCATAAACAGTTTATTGCACAATTATTATATAATTAAATATTATCTAATATCTGTGATATTTCAGAAAGAATCTCTAGCTACTATATTTTACAACATAAATGTATGGTCAAATAGTAATGTTAAATTACAAAAAGATACCATATTTGTTCTCCAGCGATTACAAAAACCCACAGGTATTATTTTGGGCAAAATGTATGATCTCGATTTAAATATTTTTGTAAAAGTATGATTTATTCGCACTGAATGAAAGCATAAAATTTGAATAATTTATTTTAAATTTTTGCAGATTAGTCGCTCCGCATTTTCGGCATTTACAGTTTTGTTGAGCATAAAGAATTAGTTAAGTCCAAAATACGATGAAATCTTATGTAATTTGAATAAAATTATAACATGAATAAAAATATTGTTCATTTCACTGTTGGAGTCGTCAGTTCAATGAATGAAAACTAAGTTATCCAAAAACTCCATATATAATTTTAGTAGCAAAAGCTACTAAGATATTTAAGCATTTTTTAAAGAAAAATTGAAAAACTAAAATAAACAATAACTTCAGTAGCTTTTGCTACTAAAATTATTGTACAAATGTACATAGTAAATGATTACATTATATAATCAAAAAAAATTTCTAAAACGAAAATGTTAAGACATTAATTTTGTAACAGTGGCATTAAAGACATTCTGAAGGTATTATTTATTTGCTTTAATCAATTTGTTGTTATTAACTTAGCTATTCATTCAGTACATCTGAAGAAGAGGTAATTGTTTCCCCGAAACATGTCAAGTTTAAACACTCAATCCTCGTAGCTGTGTAAACGGTTACAATCCACCGGCTGCAGGCTTTGGTTTTTTAAATGTCTGAAATATATGGACTTTGTGGAACACTTAGTTTTAATTCAATGAATAAAATATTGTAAATAAATCTTAAGAATAAAAATTTAGAAATTGTTTACTTACAAATTTTATATTGACAGATTAAAAAGATGAACTTCACTTTAAAAGACGTTTATTAAAAAACATCTATTATAAACTTTCAATATCATTTGAATTTTGGTTAAGTGACTCGCCGCTAAAAATAAAACAAACATTATTCTTAAATTAAAGTCCAATCTCCAAACATTATTTTTTTCTTTTGTATTTGTTCAAAAATTAAAACTGAAATCTTCTAATTCAAACCAAATAGTTCAAAAGGCTAATATAGATAAGAAAGACTATTCAATGTAAAACAATTGTAAAGCCTTAATTAATATCATACCAAGGAATTTAAACATCGATAGAGTTCTTTCACATGTGAATGAGGTATGATATTAATTAAGGCTTTACAATTTTCTGTATTAGCCTTTTGAACAATTTCGCTTGAATAAGGAGATTCCAGGAATCTTGAAATCCGGATAGCGGTTTTTTGGAAAAAATACACGATGAGGAAACCATTTTTAGAGATTTCAAGACTATAGTTTCATTTAAGAATCATATCTACTCCAAATCACAACAATACAAGGGAATCTACTTCACCGGTAAATCCAACCAATTTGTGTTTTTCATTCAAGAGTCTACTACTCAGGAGGAAGATCTGTTTTTTAAAGTTTTGCTTTTGAAAAATTGTATAAAATTGCATTTAGATCCATATTATTTTACAATTTACGTTAGAAATGCTAGAAATAAAGATGATACATTAAATAAAATAATTAATAATGTTCAAAAGAAATATTTAAAGGTGGTAATTGTGAAGAAATATTCGGAGTTGGATAAATTAATTTTGAACATTATAATTTACATTTTTGTTCTAAGAAATAAAAACAGTAATTATTGGGATGAGTAGTAGGGATTTCTGTGTTGAAGCCTAATAGTTTCCCATTTGCTCAAGAGAGAGCCCTACATTCGCAAGATGGCGGCGGAAAATGTAGAACTCTGTATGTCGGTAATGTCGTGAACCTAAGTCAGTTCCTCCTCAGTACTTGCACAGAGCAAGAGAGGGTGCTACTTGTACCAAACACTTGTAAATATGTACCGGAAGAAGTATAAATATAATACAGTAAGTATAAACACAGTTATATATATATATATATATATATATATATATATATATATATAATTTCT
>WYDF02282072.1:0-17018 GCA_009867245.2 Adranes taylori | reverse complement strand
TGTATAGATGTTTAGATAGCTTGCAATATACATTACTTACTCGACTATTTGTTTGGTCAACTGGACTTGCTCGAAGTACAAATTTAAAAAGGGTTTATTGATACTTAAAAATCGATGCAGGCATATTATTTTTGCGGGTCCCCCTGACTTTACCAAAAGCCAAAAATTGTTTTACCTCTGCTTTATACTAGATAATTTATTCAGACTTATGCGCATTTACAACTGTTTGACGATGCGCATTTTCACATTTCCGGCATTCTCAAATTTTGCACTTGGTGCTTTGAAGTTAAACGTTCTTCAACAATGGTAAGAGTTAAAGTTAAATTAAAATTTTAACTGCACATTTCAATGTTGTTTTCATTATGAAAATAACAAAAGTTTTCTAAAACTTTCATAATGTTAAATAAAAATAAATAAAATATTCCAAAGATCCTTTAATTAATTTGAACTTGTGACTATTGGTTCATATCGAGATTAAGGTAATTGATTGTTTACATTAAAAAATTAATTGTATGCTCACTAATAGCTTTTGATATTCAATAGTTCAGATGATGGGAAGATTGTTTTCCCGAAACATGTCAATAACATATCACTTCGATATTGTTCGTATTGAGTTCGTCTAACGCCTATAATTCACTAATTAAAATGGATTTTGTGGAATACTCAGAAATTCAGAAATAGTCTATCTGAAAACGATGGACGTTTATGTCAGCCTATATTCAAATTGAACAGAAATGTGATGGCTGATTATTGGTTCAGCTGCATCGAATTATTGAATGCCTTACGTGAACGTCCCTATACGTGAACGCATATAGGGACGTTGAAAAACATAACAAACGAGGAATTTCGAGGGAATTTTTACCAACAATATCCAAGGACGCAGGAACTTCTATATATGGGTTCAATAAAAACAAGACTTTATTACCCCATGTAACCAACAATGGAAAAGTAGCCCTGTTTGTGCCGTCAATTCATCACGATAAATATAATGACAACGACTCGAACAAACCAAAAATAGTAGCTTATTATAATAGCACATAAGGCAGTGTTAATGAAGAAAAGGTGGTGTGATATTAGACGAAAAGTATGCTATTTGTAGTTGTCATCGATGCACACAGTGATGGCCCATGGCAGGTTTTTTTTTCAAATGCTTAACATAAGTAGTTTTTTATACATCAGTGGCTTAGAGACAGTGAAGAAATTTCTAAAGCCCAGTTTATAAACCGATTATTAATTGAACCAGTAGAGTCACATACGCGAAAACAGGTGCAAATTAAAAGCCCAAGTTAGAAATGAAGATGCTGATGGGGGGATGTACACGTAGTAAAATGCTGCACCTGGATCATGAGAGTCTCATTAGTAGAGCACAAACACTACTATGGCATGAGAGGCGAACAAAGTCGACAGGCAACTATATGCGGCAGACATGGCATAGGATAGCAGAGTTTCTCAATCTAATGCTTAAAGGGCCGTTAAATGGATTTAAAATATAAATCGGCCAAGACTAGAAGGCACCAACTTGTCTTGAAGTTGGATGAACTTACGAATAAGTCAACGGCGTGGGATCAGGCAAGCAATTGGAAACAACATGATTATATTCCCTTGAGTATATCATGTCACAAAGTCAAAATAAAGCGAATGATACGCCTGGCGAACCGACTGGCAACCGTCGTTCAATAGTTTTCCGAGTCTGTGGATGCGAGCAACCAGACAACCCAGGCTACAACTGCGACTGGAAGAAACTATTTTAATGTTCGAAATCAGATGCACCTAGGAACTTGAAATATACGAGGCCTTCTTCACACAGGAAAATTACATATCCTAGAAAAAGAAATCGTAAAATCGAAAAAGAAATTAAGTTTGACAGGGAAATTGCTGCTGATGGGCGCAACTCGCGAATGTGAATACCAATAAGGAATGGAGGTTTGATTTGTCTTTTTCGAACAAAGAAATATTTTTAATTAACGTCAGACATTTTGTAGGACAGTTTTTCACACGCTCTCTAATTGGATTGTTAAAATCGAGATCAGTTTTAGAGAGGTTTTTTAGCTCACTATTGGCTGCCGGAAAAAAACATGGCTAAAACGGGGTTGACTCTTGGTTAATATAAGCACGGGTCTTCACGGTGGCAAAGGAGTTCTGTAATGTTTTCCAAACACCACGCCAACAAAATATTTGCCAGTTAAAACTTATTAAGGGAAGTGCACCAACTCAAATAAAGAAAACCGTAAACAGCACTAATGGCAGAGATAAGTTTATTTACGAATTATATAATTGATTTTTATTCTAGGCAATCTTGGCAGATAATACGCATAGTTTAAAACTGTTGATCATCACCTATCATTTATGTATATGCTTCTATTGTGTTATTTTTTAATACTTGATTTACCAATTAGTTTTGAATATAAATTTATTGCATAATATTTTTGACATGATGTGATTATTCTTGAATTGAATATTTAGTAAACTGAGTTTATGATTTACTTTTAATATTTTACAATAGATTTTTCTTGATTATTTCTCGGATTTATTTATTCGCCGAAGACATTTAAGTAGCTGGAGGGTGCCCACAGCTATCGACGTAAATTGTGTAAACAAAGTTGAAATATTCGTTAATCAATTGGTGGTAAAAGTATATGGATAGCTTTGGTTGACCGCCTGGTTTACTGTGTTTTATTGTGTGGATGTGATAGATAAAAATATAAATAATCTTCATAAAGAGAGGTATCAAAGTTAAACTACAGTGCTTATTTCCACTAAGAATAAAGTCAGAGATAATTTGGAGCTAGTAATCAGTCAGAAGTGATCTTCGAATTCAAGAACATTTAAAGCCGGTACAGCAGAAGAGGATTTAGTCTACCAGCTGCGTCCCTATTTCAGCTACCGTCTTTTGCAAGTCGTGGTTAGTTTTGCGGGTGAGAAGTAGTAGCTATGTAAGAGGCAGTGAACACCCCCAAAATTCAACGTGACAATATCATAAACAATCGCTTAAAAGCTTTTTTGCTTCCTCAAATCCCAGATGAACAAACAGGCTTTATGACAGGAAAAAGAACAAGAGAGCATATATTAAAAGTAAGGGTCAAGTGGAGAAAACTCTGGTTGATTTTGAAGAACATAGATGCACCTGCTTATTTGATTCTCCTACTCAATAATCTTTATAAAAATAGCTTAGGAAACGCTAAAGTTAACAACATCATATTTAAGTCATTTGGTCCGCAATCAGGTATAAGACAAGGATGCAACGTCTTGCCCATGCTGTTTAATATTTATGGGAAGTACATAATGAAAAAAGTTTTAGAAGGACGGCGAGGAAGACTAACTAGTGGAGGAAAAAAATCACAAAACTAAGGTATGCGGACGATACACAAATTTTAGCCTGTGCAGAAGGAAAACTTGTTCGAATAATGGGAAAACTTGAAAGCGTTAGTTGAGAGCATGGTCTTACGATAAGCAAAAAGAAGACCCAGGTTATGATTGTTAACCGCAATCCTACAAACATCACAGAGGTTGGTGATTTTCAGATTGTCCAAAAGTTTATTTATCTTGAAACTCTTTTAAGAAATAGAGGAGGTTGTGACACAGAGGTCAAACATAAATTGGCAATAGCGCGTGACACAACAATAAAATTTACTTGAATATGGGAAGATTCAGCCATTTCTCAATGCAACAAATTTGCTGAAAACATTAATATTTCCTGTTGCCACATATGCATCACCGAACTGGACAATAAAACTAGCCAATCATAGAAAAATAGATACTTTCGAATTGTGGGCTTACAGAAGGATATTATGAATGTCGCACACCGAACATCGGACTAACGTCGCCATGTCTAGACAATTATAAATGAATACAAGAGTGTCGACGGAAATAAATTAATCACATCGATTATATTTCGGACATGTATCAAGAAGAACAGATGTTTTGGAAAAACTTATTGTTGAAGGAAAAATAAATGGAAAACGATCAAAAGGAAGATCTCCGACGCGCTGGGAGGAACAAAGGAGAGAAATCATTGGGCACGGATTTCAAGAAGCTTCTCTAGCAACCTAAGGCAGTGAAGTATGGAGAATTACAATAAAGGAAATTGGGAAATTAAGTCACCATACTATTCCGAGAGTTAACGGGCAGAAGAAGAAATTTATTACAGATTTCACTTTATTTAGAAGAATGGATCATACATAAACATTTACATACATCTTTTCAAACTATTCTTATTGATTCTTGCAAATATTCAAGGTAATTTTTCCTTTACCATTGTTTTTCATAACTGGAAATCTTTTGCAACTTTCTCTCACACCGCTCTTATACAAATTTTGTGATATAGCTAAGGTCATTTTGATCACTGTTATCATATTTGTATGTTTTAAGCATCATTTCAAAATCGTCAAAAGTATTAGGTCACACGCCATTTGTATATTCTATGCATATAAGTTGATGTGTATGCAATTGTTCAATTATTGTTTATAGTCCAAATGATGTTTTCAAAACATGGAAACAGAAACGTGGACGAATGATATCAAATTGAGTTAATATACATTAAAATATATTGTTCAAAGAGGTTTATTTAAAAATTTGTCATTTACATTGGACGTGAGCACGTATACAATCGATTTTAAACTTTATTATTTTGACTTTTAATGCTTTAATATTTAATTGCACAAAACTGTTTTATTTTTCAATATTTGATGAAATTGAATTTATTTATTTATAACACTTTTACTTATTTGTCACTTGAACCGCCTTTATTTAATAGTAAAAATTTATTTCTAACCCATCTTTAGTACACCCTCAAAAAGAGTATGTTCAGGTTGATTTCAACCAATTTTATATAAATTATTAGAGAGTATAAAAATCTCTTAATTTCAATTGGTCCTGCGAACTTATAAGGAATACTTGTTTATTTCTATTGGGTCGATGCATTATTACTATGGCTTTTTTAAGACAAATTTTACTGAACAAAAAAAATAACAACATCTTTAAATAATTGTTTCAGTGCATATTCACCATCTACTTCAATTACTGCTTTCCATTCTCTTGGCAGCCGGTCGACTACACGGGCGAAGCAGAAATTGTTTAGAGAGGCAATCTACTCTTTAGTGGCGTTCACTAAGTCATCTAAGTTGTAAACTTTGTTGGAACAATTTTTTCAGCGATCGAGTGACGTGGTTATCTGTGGACGCTTTTGTGGGAGAATATGCCGATATTTAATTGCCGCTTATCATTTTTGTTCGGAATGCTCCACTCATAACACTCATCGATGTCATTCCACTAATAACATATCCCATTTGAGATGAGTTCCCAGCGGATAATTCGCTTCCGTCTCACCAAACCCACCACACTGTCCTCTTACAGTGGATATCTTTCGATATTTCTTTGTTTGAAATACCTGGGAAAACGCAAAGTTTCTTTTATTTGTCACTTTTAAAAAGAAGGCACGATTCATCACAAGTGACGCGATTCCTTAGCGACGGAGTTTGTTAATCTCTATGCAGCAAAACGGTGAAAATTCAGACATGTTCGGCTTTGTTGTTGTCCGAGAGTTCGTGAGGGACACATGTAGCCAATATATATAGTTTTACGAGCTAACCGAGACGACGGATGATGCTCAAATGATCCACATTGAAGGCTTCGGCCAACAATCTTGTTGTCTAGATTTCTTCCTCGTGATAGCGGACTTTATCCTTTTTTATCTATTAAGTTTCTGTCGCGTGATTTGAAACTTGAAATTTTTCAACAAACTTCCAATTTGGCTAAAATATTGAATAGTTTCGGCATTTATTATGTGCAGATTAATTACAATATTTTATTATATACTAAATAAACTATATATGTTTGAACTTATAGTTATTTAAGTATAAAAACAAATTCGCAATTTTGTAAAACAATTTTTAGTGTGAAATGTTTCGTCAGCAAGTGACATCTTCGGACAAAAGTTTTAAAGTCACGTCTGGTTGGGCCACTGTACTATCGGAACATGTCATAATAAAAATTGCTTTACAAAATTGTGCATTTGTTTTTATACTTATAGAAGTATATAAGTTCAAATGTGTACAGTTTATTTAGTGTATAATTGAATATTTCAACTTGGCTTGTGTTCATGGCTCCTTCGCCAAAAATTTCGTTAAGATCACGAAATGACTGTACTATATTTCAACCTTCCTAGAAGTGGTAGAGCATAATGTGGCGAATAGAGATATAATTTTAGTTATGCATTTTCACTAACTGAAATGAGAGGATTTTATTATCAAAAAATATTTGCACCGACCCAATAATTATTAAAGAAAAGGGTTGACCTACAGTCAAGGGCATTTATGCTGCCCTTACGTTACGTATAATCAGAAAACAATACCTGTTATTTAAACAATAGGCGACGTTTTGGAGTAATTTAATCGTAAGAAAAATTGCAATATTTGAAACAAAATTGTTTCTATAAAGGTGGGAAAAATAAAACAAAAGTTTCTTTAATTCTTACAACAAACTTTATTAGTTTAAATATAGAAAAAGTATTTTTGTATTTTATGCTTGTATGTTCTATTTATTGAAAAACTAAAATCAGCGCAACGCTATTTATAAAACCTATGCTACTTGCAATCATATTTAGTTGCCTTTTTTAATTATATTTGGGCTATTGTACAGCATTGTCTCTTGGCCACATCCAATTGCATTAATTCCGGTTGTGCCATAGAAAATTTCAGACCCCTGCAAAAAAAAAACAAGTCAAATTTGAAATTTGTTTTGACATTAGATGTCTAACTAACAAAAGTTGTACACGGTTCTGTCACCTCATATTTCATTTACTGAATGTCATATGTTGGACAGTTCGTTGTACGAAAAACTAACGCTGATCTATTTAGATATCGCCATTTCACTTTAAAAAATTTCTATTTAATTGAATTTTCTCAATAGTTGAATTTTGATGTTTTCCTTACATTACGTTTGTTTATATTAAAAGAATTGAGGTTTGTTTAAACAATATATTTAATAATTGACTCTTAACACGTAGTCATATTTTATTGGGCTTTGTATTTTCCAGGCTCTAAACATTTTTAAAAATAAAAATAATTATTGACTTTCGAGCTATTTAGTCTACCTATATTTTTGTTTATCAATTTATAAGCTATACAAATTTGTATTCTTACTTTTTCCATGTATGCCTTAATATATAAGTTTCCAAACAACACAATGAATGAGACCATATAAATAATTAATGCGTAATGCATCCATAGCGGAAACTCGCAACCGATTATTAAACCGTTAATTCCAAGTATTAGGGCACATGTGAATTGTATCTAAAACAGGCCGAATTTTCTTCATATACTTTATGTTTGTTGCCAAAGCAATGTAATTATAATAAATATGTGCCTCTAATTAATACAAGACTGCTACAATATGCTACGAATATGTTAAGAATATAGCATATTCATATAATATGCTCAGAATATTTTTGGCATGTTTGTGTTCTTGGGTATAAAACAAAAATATTAAAGGGCTATTTGCCAAAATAATTTTCAATGTGTATCATAGATTAAACATTAACGAAACGGAAAACGAAACGGAGACCGATAACACAAAAAATCACGTTATTTTTGGCGGAACGAAAACCAGAACCGAAGCGATTATAACGGTTGATTTTGCTATAAACAAAAATAGGTTAAATGAAGTTAAATAATAATAATTCAGTACAGAGCATTTCTGTCATGAGTTAGAAATCATTTTATAATTTGTGGTTGTTAATTGTCTTGTCGAATTTAACAGCATAGTTATATTATGAAAATACAGGGAAATATATACCTTCTCGGAACCGTCTAGCTAATTGCGTAATAAACACACAAAAATAAAATCTGGCAATGCCTGGCGTACTTACATCTAGCACAGGAAGTTAGAAACCTACAAGAAACAACAGAAAGAGCACTCAATAAAAATCGATATTCTTTCTGTACATTCCGTTTCGTCGACGCGTGATCACGTATAGGGTACAAAATAGCTAATTTCAACCTTAAGCGCATATACACGTTTATTTATATAGAAATATGGTAAAGTTGGTTGAGGTAAATAAAGTAGCAAAATTAAGAAAGGGATACAGCAAATAGAGTGCCAAAGCGATCGGCAAATTAGTGATAGTGGAGTAGAAATAATGATAATAAAATTTTGAACATGATGTTCACTGATTGGTTGCAGATTTTGAGCGCACTTTGCGTGAGAAAAGAACCAAAATTACGAGATGCTTGTCTAAAATATATAGGCGTCTTTCCGCTACATCAAGCCCTACTATACGGTTAGCTTTTTGAAAGTTACACGACCAAGCCAGAATGCAGAAGTAGAAAACGTATTTACAATAAATTTAACTGTGGTCTTATAAACGGCTGATTAGTAAGCCACTTAAGATAATACTACAAACCAACCATATTGTGATTGTATCTTGCACCTATAGAATGTACTAACCTTAGACGCCATGTTGCTAAAGGTTGATTCCTAAATTTTATTGACTAAATCAGCATGCTCATTCCGTTAAAGCATTAGGGATGCTTTGGTAATTTCGATCTTTTGAAGAGCGTTTAAGAAATTAATTTCAACGTCATGGAGCTGTACAAATCGAGTTCGCAGCGGGTCAAAACCGAGAAACTGGGTGTGGTTCCCTGGACGAAAATAAATATACAGACACTTCCGGGTTCCTGAATTTGTACAAAGACAGACGTTTTACCAGTGAATACCAGGAAACGCCGGAATTGACCGCTGTTGCAAATAAAAACACGTTCGATACTTTTAATTAAATTTTAAATATTTAACATTCGTACTTTGCACTTAACGCTGGTGATATTCATCTTCTGTGAGCATTACTCTTCACTAGATATGTTGTTTTAATGTATTTGCGTTTTGAAACTTTTTTAACTCAGATTTTTTTATCCCCTCAGGACAGACTTCTTTTAATTTTTAAATAATTAATGCTATTTCGAGCATCTTGATGAAAATGTAGAATTACTAGTGGTGAAACCTTCATTGTATATAATTCTTTACTTGCATTTTGATCTATTGTAACAGAGTTTAGAGACTTTTTATCGTGGATTTTTGTGTTGCCTCACACTAGATTTCCTTTTACTTTTAAACTTAAATATACCAGATAGCTGATTGTAATTTTGAATGGATGTTGAAACACCAAATTTGTGTTTAATCTGTGTCTTTCATTTGTATTGGTTCAGATATCATGTTTCATTAGAGATATTTATCTGAGGGGTTGTAATAAATAAGGGATAATTATTGTTCAGAGGATATTTTATAACTTGTGGAGTTAGGATTTCATTTGTGAACTTTAATTGTACGGACATAATTTATGTAAAAAGGTATTTTATACTTAGTGTTAGTTAACCAAGGCTTTGTTACATTATGTTTGATTATGTTTGTTATATTATATGTATGTTTGTAGGAACTAGAGATGATTATATCTATACCGATTTTATGTTATACTTAAACAGACTTTGAAATATTGATGCGAATATAGACTATTTTACGTTAGATTATTATTGTGAAAGATATATTTGAAAATTATTGAGTTTATCATACTGCGTTTCAATCTCATCGACAATATTATTGAATAAGATTTAAAATCAATTTTAGAATTTTATTTGGCTTTACTTAACTGTAATGAAAATGTTATTCATACATAAATTGTTTATTGAAATATACTGACAGATTTTATCACTGTGCTACCACCTGAATTTAAAACAAACTTTATTTGGTTTACTTAGCCTTTTGATCTATGTAATTTCACAATTAAGATATAAAAGATTTATCTAAATCATTAGATACATTCAGTTTGTTATTGATCACAGTTTTTAATTACAATGTTATATTTAAACTCTTATTAAATTGTTTTCCCACGAAATTTGAAAACAGATTTTCACTCAGTTTGAAAGTGATATTGGGTGGATGGCGCCAGAAGCAACATTAGAGGAATAACTGGAAGTACCCAAAGATCCACGGCCCGCCGCGGCATATTCCAAAATCATCAAAGCGATCACCTATGATACAGAAAGGCCTCAAGATGCGCCTCCAGAAAATCCAGCTTCAGACAGAATATCAATCCAACAACTAGCAGGTAAAGAAGAGTGCTAAGGCTGATCACTGGAAATGGATTTTAGAATAGAAGGCAGATAAAGCGCGAGGCGCTGGAAACATGAGGGAACTAAACGATGTAATGATAACTCAGTCCGAGAAGAAATTCAACGGCAGAAGACAATAGAGAAAGGTGGAGTAAACACTTAATGGAGGTGTTCAATAGAGAAAATAGGAAGAGACTGAACAAGAACCTGAAGTAGAGGAAAAAATTGTGCAGAATAGAGGAGTAGGAAATGTAACTAACTCGGACCCACCAAGGAGGAGATCAAAACAGCGATCGATGAGCTGAAAAATGGAAAGGCTTTCCGAGCAGATAATATTTTACTAGAGATCATGTTCTTCTGCCACCAATCTTCTGTGCCACTAATCTTCTGTTCAAGAAGATTTGGAACAAAGAGAACTTGCTACAAGAATTGAGAGATGGACTTATCATCAAATCACCCAAGACTTATCATCAAATCACCCAAGAAAGGAGATAAGACTGTCACAATTGGAGAGAAACCACCTTACTATAAATTCCAATTAGAGTGCTGACGCTGGTGATACTCAACCAATGATACTCAACAAGTAGTCTTTAGAAACCATCATTCTTGGTCCGACCAAATTAACACGCTTTGTATTATTATCAAACAGTCAAATGAATTTATCACTAGTCTTTCATCTTCTGTTTGTAGATTTTGAGGAAGCCTTTGATTCCCTTAAAAGGGGCAGTATGTGGAAAACCAGAAATAGGGGACCCTGGAGGAAATAAAAAATGTAACTAAAGAAACATACATCAAATACCGAGTCATGCCTTTTCATCCACGAGGGAAAAATCACAGAACCATTCGCAGTGAAGTGAGGAGTTCACCAAGGATGTACCCAGGAATCTTACTATTGTTTCTGATGAAGTGATGAGGAAAGTCACGGTATACATTGGAAGCTGACTGAACAACTGGAGGATCTAGATATTGCAGATGATATTCACATACTCTCATAAAACCATCTATATATCGAAAAAAACTCCAAGACCTCGAGTGCGATGGCAAAATGTTGAGTCTGAAAGTAAACTCCTCCAAGACAAATATTATGAAGATAAGCACAAGGGGATACAAGAACACTAAGTGGACAATGAGGACATAGAAATTGTAGAGAATTCGCGTACCTTGGGAGCATAGTGACCCATGAATGTGGTGCAGGTGCAGATGTCAGAGCAAGGATCCGAAAGGAAAATGGTACATTCAGTCAGCTGTATCCACTCTGCTGGGCAAGAGAGATTTACACAGCGCCAAACTCTGAATTTTCAGAACCAATGTGAAAGCAGTACTTGGAACGTCACCTCAAAAATCAACTGTAGCTTGCAGGACTTAGCTTGCAGAATCTTGCAGAATCAACTGTAGCTTGCAGGAAATTTTCTCCGGATCTTCTGGCCGAATGTGGTATCTAACGAAGATCTTTGGAACCAAACTAGGGGTAAATCGATCTCCATTCAAATCAAGAGAAGAAAATGGAGGTGTATTGGTCATTCCCTCAGAATAAACCAGAATACTGTTGAGGCGCAAGTTTGTTTCTGGAATCCGCAGGAAAAAAGGAAAGGTGAAGACCAAAGACATCATTTCATGGAGAAAAATTGTGAATGAAGACGTAAAGGAGGGAGGAAAGACCATTGCATAGGTCACTATAAATCTAGCTCACTAGTCCTTACTAGAAGTAGGATGCGCTGGAGAAACGTCGTCGAAGCCCTATGCTCCGGATAAGAGCGAAAGGCATTAATTAAGTAAGGAATTAGGTATATTGTAATAACTTTATCAAATTGCTACAATTTTGTTTTTAAGTTTTTATTTCTACAAAAGTTATAAGCTGCCCTGGTTTGCTGCCCTGGTGTGGGAAAACATGACATTTTTATTATGTATGTGAGCACCGTTAATTATAGTGAAAAGCTGTATAAAAATGATCTGGACGGTGTGAGTGTATTGACATTAATTTGATAATATTTAAATACGAGCTGAACCGAAAACTCTAAACCGAAAACCGGAACTGAACAGACATATTCCTCCTTTGAAGAACCGGAACGAAAACTGGAACGAAAAAATTACGATTCGGATCCCTGGTTAATGTATATCTGGTAAATGGCTATATGCAAGCGGAGGTCACCACATGACCATTGATCCTTCTCAGTGAAAGTGTACCAGGTCGCGGCAAGTTTCTATGTCCGAACGTCCAATGTCGCATGTATAATACTCACGTTGCATACAAATCGCGTTTCATAGGCGTTTCAATTTATCTATTTAGATATTATTTATATAAGTGTGCTAAATCTAATAATAAGATTATTTCTTTAAGAATATACTTAGATGCATAATTATACATAGATAACACCTGTAAGAAATGTAAGTTTTATATCAGGAGAGATAAAAATTCTAGAGAAATTATGTAGTTAAGTTGTATAGTTTTATATTTGATATATGTCTTTACCGAAAACTAAAATCTTCAATGCGGATCCACGACCACATCTTTCATATACTGGAAGTCAAAAGTTTTAATGGATATTATATGATTAAAAGCTGATCTATTTAGCATTGATCAATGTACTCTATATGATAAATGTATGTAAATCAGCTTAAAAGTCAATTAACTTAATAGTTGGTTAACAACTAACATATTAGTTGTACTGCAAAGGCATGTTCTGTTGTTTTTTAACCTCACTCTAAAACAGTAAACTTCTTTAGACGTCTAGCATAAAATACATACAGCTTTAAATACATAATATATTACAGTGTCAAATTAAAGAAAAATATTGGGGCATAAGTTACGTTTTATCATTGTATTATCAAGAACATATGTCTGATTCATTATGAGATGTAAAATATGTTTGCATATTTTAAAATATTTTTATATTGTGGAAGCTGCTTTAAATTTTTTGTAACATTTTCGTCTTTTTTTATTGAACCGATAAGCACGAATTATTTGTCCGGTATATAAATATATAATATTTATTTAAGCTGATACTTAATTTAAACTTATAATAATTTACAAAAACTACATCTAACATTCAAATCTTACCAACTGCAAAATTGTGAGATATTTTTTCCACCATAAATATCTATTCTGTCCCAATACAGATAATCCGTAATATAAATACATAAGAACATCTATTCCAGAATTTACCATTGCAGGAAGAAAAGCTAAAACATAAATTTAATCATAGGAATAGTAAGGAACCGCCCGCTCTGTAGAACCAGCCACCCGCCAAGACATTATCTTAGCACGATGTAACCTAAAAACTAAATGGTCTCTCTGATGTGACACCGTCTCTGACTTCATTAAGTGATTTGATATTGTTAAGTTGATAGTTGCTGTTAAAGAAAAGATGAATATAACGGACGACAGTGCATTTCCGATCTAAAATTTTGCCCGAAAATTTAAAAAAAGAAATTAAGTAATACAAATTTAACTAGATTTTCAAATAAAATGATTTAAATTGCCATTAGAGTTTTTTAGCCACATAAATCAAAGCGTCACTAGAATTGTAGAGCCGGCAATTTAAAATGCAATTAAACTTTATAACTAGATAATTCATTAAACTTTCTAACTAAAACATTTACTACATTTTTGTAACTAGATAATTTAAAGCCTCACTAGACTTTGAAAGTGGATATTTCAAATGCAACCTAGTTATTTGACATATAACTATGAAATTTAAAGTTCATTACACACATGCAAATGACTACTCATCTGATTTTAGCCAAATAAATTTTAATTAAAATAATTAGATACGGTAACTAGATCTGAAACTAGAGGTAGTTACTTCGTATGAGATGTAGTTACTTCGTACTAGATTTTAGGGGACTTTCAATTCGTTCCATGTACCTTCCAATCGGGCAATATATGCAATCAAATTGCGTGCTCTGTGCTTTTATAACTTAAAGTATTCTAATTTCAAATGGAATTAAGTCTTTACTTGCAATAAAACCTGATGACGAAAAAGGTGTTTGAACCAGATCAATTGTACAAATAATAAATAATTATCCGATTTGAGTCAAAATAAAACCAATGGAAAATTGACATTCTAGTTTGAACCAGTCGAACGACAACTGCCTTCATCTCTTTTGGTTACGTTAAGAATGGATATAAGTTCATTACTTCAGGATAATAGATCTGTTTGCATTTGTTAGATCTGATTAGAACTTTCTTGATGTCAAACTGTTGAGGGGATTGTTTAAATAAAATTACTTTTACGACATCACGGCAGTCCTTATCTTCTGTACCAGCACCAATATTAATAGAATGTTTAACAGACAAACCCGTTGGTGTCGCAATCCTATCATGAGTCTTCTGAAAGTTGAATCTTGATACCAGTTCACACTATTTCTTTCCCAAGTCTCGAAACAA
The DNA here is from genome assembly GCA_009867245.2 of Adranes taylori. Classification (NCBI taxonomy): domain Eukaryota; kingdom Metazoa; phylum Arthropoda; class Insecta; order Coleoptera; family Staphylinidae; genus Adranes; species Adranes taylori. The sequence goes on along the minus strand of WYDF02282072.1, from coordinate 2,534 downwards.
TATAATTATAAGCACAGGGAGATGCTCTTGATAGGTGCATAAGCATCCTTTATAACTTTAATGAATCGTAGAATCTTAAGCAAAGTATTGTAGTCATCAGACATTTTCTTTAAATACATCAAAATTACGAAACAATAGAAAATTAATACCGTACGAGATTCCTAATCGCAAGCAAAAATACGAGTATATATGTGGCAGTTATAAATACGTGAGAGAGAAATGCGCAAACCAGATAAACGGGATGATAGCTGACTAGATGAAGATTGCACCAAATTTGAAGGTCCATTGCAAAATTTGAAAGAAGAATTTGTATGTACATTGTTGAAGCCCGAAGAGACTAACAAACAGTAGAGAGTTGTCACTTTATTCGGGGTAGTTAAATGAGCATCTGCGTATAAACATTGTTGTTGAAGTACGAAGAAACTCTTTAGTAGCAACCTGACTGGTTCGATTCAAGGTTATTCCTTTATAGATTAGTTCATATCTGGTCGGCATTCCGAGTGTATGAAAACAAATTGAATCATGTCAGTATAGCAAACATTCAAAATATAACCCAGAAAGTCCTCGGAATTTAGATTGACATGGGATCAGCAAAACCAGTGAATAAGCATCAGGTAATCTGTGTGCGCTCATCCCGTGTTAATATGCTAACTTCATAATGCAAAGTTGACAACCTACGAAGTGTTCAAAGGTAGCCGTGTTTGTAGCTACCTTCAACATGATATTATTACGTCTGATTAGTGCTTTAGGTGTTTGCGCTCTAGATTCACAGAACCGATGAGGTCAATCAAAAAGTGGCCGTTTTATACAATGGTTTATCCCATGATCCTGGAAACTTCGGTTTAGTGGTTTGAAAACCATGGTTTTGTGGTTTAGAAACCAAAGTTTTGCCCAAGGTTTAGGAAATCACTATTTTATGGCGGCCCAAAAATTGTAAGCCCAAAAATGGGTCTGACCTCACATAACTAGACCCTACCAGTGCTCTCAACAAATCTCCACCAGGGAGCATGCAAGGCGACCCCCGATTGTCTCCGAATGCAACCTTCAACATGATATTATTACGTCTGATTAGTGCTTTAGGTGTTTGCGCTCTAGATTCACAGAACCGATGAGGTGAATCAAAAAGTGGCCGTTTTATGCAATGGTTTATCCCATAATTCTGGAAACTTCGGTTTAGTGGTTTGAAAACCATGGTTTTTTGGTTTAGAAACCAAAGTTTAGCCCAAGGTTTAGGAAATCACTATTTCATGGCGGCCCAAAAATTATAAGCCCAAAAATGGGTCAGACCTCACATAACTAGAGCTTACCAGTGCTCTCAACAAATCTCCACCAGGGAGCATGCAAGGCGACCCCCGATTGTCTCCGAATGCAAAAAAACCCAAAGATACCTCGTTTGCAGGCTCTGCACCTGCAAACAACAAGCGCAGACAAGCGCCCAACCCAACCGCGCTTACCACCCGCCAAACCGCAAAACACACACCCCCAGTACATCCTCATCCCAATCCTCACACTCCAGACCATCCTCTACCCATCTCTCTACTCCTATACTAGGGAGTTCTCCCCATAAACAAACAAGCTCTTCTTACGAATATGTCGTAAGGAAAATCTCTGACTCGCACGTATCCCAAAAATCCTTTTTCCAATTGACCCAACTCACTCTAATTCCTACAAATATTCTCTCCACCCTCCTCAGTGTCTTGCCTGACAAACGCTCCCTAATTCAGGAAGTAATCAGGCAAGTCTGCCGCAACCTTCAATGTAGGGAAACATACATATCTTTCTCCAACAACACAGTTTCAATCGTGATTATTCCAATTCAATGGAGTTAGTGAATGGAAACTTGAATGATTATGGAGTACGGCATAAAATTTTTCCTATTAAAAATCTACATTTATCCGACAAAGTGCATATCCTCCCCATTACCGAAACCTAAATTCAATGCGACATTAATATCTCAAATTACAAAGTATTTCAGCAAAATAGTCGCTTATTTGCTGAAATACTTTGTGAGGAACCGCTTTGGCCATCCATAGTAATTATGCTAGCACTCCGTTTCACATTCCTCCACAATTTCTACATCTTAAGTGTGTGGCTGCAACGTTCATTTCATCATATCGTCCAATCACAATTCTTAACGTCTTAGGAAAAACTTTTGAAAGAATTTTCACATCGGGCCTACGTAACTGTATAGAGATGAACGAAGTTGGCCCAGAGAAACAGTTTGATTTTAGAGAATCACGCTCTTCTATGGACTCTATTCTAAAATTGCAAACTGATATCACACGAGCACTTAACAATGACCATTGCGCTTTGGCAGTGTCTCCCGATATCTCCCTATGTTTTTGATTCTGGCATGCTAGGCTAGTACGGAAATTCCATGAGCTTGATATCCTTCATCATAATACATTGAGAATGTTCCATTCATACCTATCCGACCGCACTACCCAGATTAAAATTGGAGACACTCTCTCCAGATCCATACAACTTCAAGCTGGCATACCACAAGGGTCTGTCTTTGCTCCTATTTTATACAT